>LPNX010171491.1:949755-1014282 GCA_001517045.1 Pseudotsuga menziesii
ATGGAATGGGGGGAGGGGTTATCTTTGACCCAGGTGGAAATATCATCTATTCTTATGCTTGTGGACTAGGAAAAAAAATGAATAATCTAGTAGAATGGATTGGATTTGGGGACTCTTGGATTGTCATGAATAAAATGTACAACATTCATGATAGGAAAGATATTGATCTCGGGAGAATCCAAAAAATATTCTTATCCTTCATATCAGAATTGGAATTGATAAATTTTATCGATTGGTTGAAAAGCAGTCCATTAATGCACCGTTCGATTAACATACAAAGAAAAAAAAATGTTAGTATATCATTGTACCATCAATTTTTTTCATAACATTTCAAGGAACCCAATATATTTTTTATCACAAACCTGTTTATGGGTTCATAAATTTCGTTCAAACATGGTAAGAATGTAATTTTTTTAAGCACAGAAAACTGAGAAAAAAATTCTTATTAGTCCTATCACTACACCATAGATTTTACTTAGAGGATTTCAAGGCGATCCAGTTTGGTTTGATCAGAGACCTGATGCGTTGAATCAATTTGTTGACAAGAAGTCCATCACTACACCAGTCGATTAACCGAAAAAGTAAAACAAACAAATATTATCAATCGATCACTATACCATTAAGTTGTTTTCATAATATTTACATGCAATCAATTTTTGTTCGATCTTATACCTTTTGTTGGGTTCGTAGATTTTTTTCAGGTAAGGTAAGAATGTAAATTTTGTTAAGCACATAAAACTGGAAAAAAATACTTGCTGGACTGTATCACTACAGCATCGATTTTTCTCAGAGGATTTCAATGCAGACCAATTTAGTTTGATCAAAGAGTTGATGCATTGATGAGTTCACATGCTTCATTCAAGATGGGTAATATCTAAAACACAACACAAGTTTGCATATTTTGTTCAAGGTAAGATATAAAAAAAAATATGTAAATTTTTTAAGCAATAGAGGAGTCCTCTACGGTGCATATTTTGTAAGAAATAAAATCTTCCTCTGTACTTACAATCAACTTTGAAACATAAAAAAAAATTGAAAAAATATAACCTAGTGCATGTAAAACATCAATTTTCTTCATAGGATTTCAACAAAACCTTATTTGGTTTGATCATGGACCTAGTGACAGTCTCATAGATTTTGCTTAAGCGGGGTTGATTCAAAAAATACACAGATCTCGTTTGGAAACATATTTTGGGTCTAATATTTTGGGGAAAATTTTTAAAAAATCAAGTGGAGGGATGTTTCCATTGCTAGCCACTTTTGAAAATTTTTAATTAACCCCACATCGAATCATGTGCCAAACTCCACATTGTTTCTTTTGCAACCGAAAAACAATTCAGGGGGGAATAGGAGTTTGACTAAATACTTGATTAGTTATGTTAATTAAATTTTAATTTAGTTCTTATTTAGAATACATTTTGAGTATGTTAATATCTTATGAACGAAATCCTTCATATAAAGGTAAAGGTAGAGGAGGACCTTCTAAACTCTTGACAGCAGGGGAGAAGGAACAGATAGAGAAAATGGACGATAGGAAATAATCTATTTTGAGGGTGGTTAGAGCAAATAAATCCCTAGAGGTGGTTTCTCAATGAAAGTTTTTTCCTTAAATTGAATGGGTTTATCAAGTTCCACAAAAAAAGCTTGCACTTAGGAGGTTGGTTACAAAATTCAACCATAGATCATTTTATTACATGAGACAATGGGAAATGATGAAAAATTAACACAAATTTTGAATAGCACTTTAAAATATTTTGAGTTCACTGCGCAATATGCAAATGGACTTTCAGGTGGACTAGCAAGAGGATGGAACACGAAGTGTATAAAAATTTTAAGGTCGTGGGGTTTCTGTTCAGGGTTAGAAGTGGAATTTTTCTCTTTGTAATTGGACTTCTCTTTCTGCATAATAAATGTATATGGGACATATGATGAAAGGGTGGGTTTCTTGGATTTTGTCTTTAGGAAATCCCTTATTCAAACTGAAAATGTGTTTTTGGGAGGAGATATAAATTTTACTCAGGGGGATCAAGAAGTGTGGGGGGAAAGAACAAGGTTGGAACCTATGGCATATTATTTTAAGCTAAAACTTCATCAAGATCGACTATTGGGCGTCAAAGTGATGAAATTAAGGCCCACCTAGACTAATAGAAGAATTGGAGACAAGAATATTTCAAAATGACTAGACTAATTTGTGATAGTGGAAAGGTTGATGGAGAAAAACATTCTCTTCCAACAATGGGTGGATGAGGGAGGATAATTTTCCCATGAGCCAATCTTTCTAGAAATACAAGAGGGTAGAAACAAACCTGCAATCCCATTTAAGTTTTTTGAAGTTGGGTTGAAAGAAGAAGAATGTGTGTATTTGATTAAGAATATATGGATACCTTTTACTCTTGGGGAAGGGAAGCATGTAAACCTTAATTTTGTGCAAAATCTAGTGAATATAAGGAAAGCAATCCAACAATGGAAAAAATAAAAAGGAAGAAGGATGATCTGAATTTCAGGGGGAATATGGTCTAAATTTGGATGTATAAGTCATAAAAGCATTAAATGGAGAGCCCGCCCTCTCACATTCATCATAAAAGCATTAAATGGAGAGGCCACCCTCTCCCATCCATGGTATTTGACAACCCATGGTTTTGTTCCATGGTATGGATTCAAGGCACATTGTACCTCTCCCATCTATGGTATTTGACAACCCATGGTTTTGTCCCATGGTATGGCCCTAAGGGACATTTTAATAACGTTATAAAAATACTTTATTCCTTCTCAATAAATAATTCAAGTATTTTTGACATCTAATCTTTCTCTTATTATATTAATTTATTTTTTATTTATTAGTTCAAAGTGTCTTTCTTAATATAGTTTGAGTGGTGAGGCTCAAATAACCCTTTTTCAGCCTCACCCCTCCATGTGGAATATTTAATCTATGTTTATATATGTTACTATATGAATCAATTGCTAACAGTTTTGTAGCTTTAATATCCTCCTCTTTTGACATTCAAGCCTCCCGGGTCTTAGCCCCCAAAGATATGGATCATTGGTATTATAGTAGGTAACCATTTCATGGGAATGAGGGTTTGAGCATAGTACAGATCCAAAGATATGTAGGAATTTCCAACCTTATTTTGGCACTCGTAGATTCTATTTGTTGGTCCACATACCGGTTTCTATGTTGCATCCAGAGATTCCATGATCTCTACAACAATCTATCATTTCTCTACAAACCCTTGGAAACCTACACTCATCAATCTATGAAGGATGACCCACTTCTTCAAACTTTAGAGAGATGTTTTGATCTATACAATATGTTCCAAGGGGTATTCCATAGCTCATTTGAATTTTTTTTCTTCATCTAAAATGGGTATTTCACAGTTTTTCATTTGGCTTCCTAGTTTGTGAGATATGCTTGTTTAAAGAAGCACATGTTTATACACAATGCGACCTCATGTATGAAAACTTTAAACAAGTACCATAGAATCCACATAACATCTAAAATGATCTATCATGTCTCATTTTAAAGTTATTTCCTTCAACTAAAATGGGCATTTTGTGGTTTTTCATTTGGATTTTTGGTTTGATAGATATCATCGATTGAAGCAACATATGTCTACAAAAACAGTGTGCATGTATCCCTTGAGTTTCATCAAACAATTTCTAATTCCTTGGGCCACCATAGGGAAAATATGTTATATGTTATATCTATGTCATCTCTAATGGGTATCCAACAAAATTCATTTTCATCATCTTAATTAGAAGCTATGAATGGATTTGCAGCAAGACATCAATTGCACCAATGACCACGAATTTTTCAGTTTTTAAACTTTTATTAAATCCTATTGTAATAATGGTTATGATTTAACCACACAAAACCCATGGTTATGGGTGAAATACATAAAACCCATCATTTTGTAATCATGGTTATGGGTCAAACACACAAAACACATAGTTTTGTATTGTAATCACGGTTATGGGCCAACTAGACAAAACCCACAATTATGGTTATGGGTCAACCACACAAAACCCATGGTTATGTATTGTAATCATGGTTAGGGGTCATCCACAAAAAAGCAACAGTTATGGGTCAACCACACAAAACCCATGTTCATGGTCATGGTTATGGGTTAACCTCAAAAAACCATTATCTTTATTGGTAATTGGCGCATTCTAATCATGAGTCTCTTTTTAGCATGAAATGATTGGGACCATCATTTTTTAAGGCGGGAAGAATGATCCGAATTTCATGGGGCATATGGTCTAAATTCGGATGTATAATTCATAAAATCATTAAATGGAGAGACCACCCTCTCCCATTCATCATCAAAGCATTAAATGGAGAGGCCACCCTCTCCCATCCATGGTATTTAAAAACCCATGGTTTTGTTCCATGGTATGGCTTCAAGGTAAATTGTACCTCTCCCATCCATGGTATTTGACAACCCTTGGTTTTGGACCATGGTATGGCCCCAAAGCACATTGTAATAATGTTATAAAAAGACTCTATGCCTTCTCAATAAAGCATTCAATGATTTTTGGCATCGAATGTTTCTTTTATTATATTAAGTTATTTTTTATTTATTGGTTATGAGTGTCTCTCTTAGTATAGTTTGAGGGGTGAGGTTCAAATAAACCTCTTTGAGCCTCACCCCTCCATGTGTCCTATTTACTCTATGTTACTCTATGGATCAATTCTTAACAATTTTGCAGCTTAAATTTGCTCCTCTTTCGGCATTCAATCCTCCTGGGTCTCAACTCCCAAGATCTAGATCAAAAGATGATTAGGATATGAGGTAGGTTGAGGTTAATATAATAAACATAGGAATAAAGAGGAAGAGGTTTTGAATCTCATGAATCAAAGGATATATTGCTTAGATTAGAATTCAAATGAAGAAAGATGTTAAAAGAACAAGAATAATTTTGGATATTGAAAAACAGAGAGAAATGGTTGGAGAGTGGCGATGAAAATACAAAGTTTTTTCAAGCATATGCTAAAGGAAGAAAAATGAAAAATACCATATGGGGCTTAAGAAACCAGACAAATGAAATGGTCTTGTCTTTTGAAGAATTGTCCAGGATTGGTAAAGAACATTTTCAGGATTTAGTCAATAATGTTGAAGGAGTATTGATAGCTGAGGTGTTTAGGATGATGCATTTTTTCCTCGTTTTTTCACAATTGATGACAATAGAGAATTAATGGAGGAAGTATCGAAATATGAAAATAAGGAGTTCCTCCGCATTTTTCAAAAGAGGAAGATATAGGGCCCTAATGGGTGGACAATCAAGTATTTTTTCCCCCTCTATGATACCATTGGGACTAATCTATTGGGTGTAATTTAGGAATATATAAATCATGGATTTATACACCCTCCATTGAACTCCACTTTAATATCTCTCATACCAAAGAATGATCATCTAGAGATACTGGAAGAATTCTTCCATATCTCCCTCTGCAATATAACATATAAGGTAATAACCAAAATCTGTTAAGCCCTTAATGATGGCACATTACACCATATAGTGTGGTGAATTACTCCCTATATTTGGTTCAATACATTTTATTTATGCTGGCTTGGGTCTATTAGTTGTTATTGTACGCCTTTGTCTCCTATATATAGGAAGGATATATTTTCATTTCAGTCATGATAATATCTTATCTTGTCTTGTGTACTTAGTACATTATGTAAGGAGGTTCCTCCATCGAAGAGGATTGATATTTATCTATGTTATTCATTGTTAAGGTGTGTATTACTCTCTTATTGTCTATTTATTCTATTTTTATGGTATTTCTAGGACTTGGTTACATAAGATTTGGTATAAGATCTCTTTCCTTGGGATTGGCTTCTGCAAAACGAGTCCTCTTGACACATTCAATACAAATTTTTTTCTGCAAGGATTCATAGATTGATGTTAAAGAACCTATTACAAAACAACCCAAAATATATCCAATACAAAATTCAGATCCATATCCATTACAGGTTCATAGATAATTGATGAGGAATCTAGGGTTTTTTACTAGTCCAAAACCTAGTCTAAAATAGGTGTTCTTGGGAAAAAAGTCATATATGAGGCATACGAGATCTAAATTGAGTGATAACCATTGCATATGAAATAATACAGAGCAGGATTGATGTGGCAGAAGTTTCAACTACATAAAAAAAAATATATATTGGGCACGTGGCATGCAATACAAGTGTGCTCTTCTAGATAGGCAAAAAATAAGACGCTTTGGGGGATTTGCAATAACTTTGATTTGGCACATCCAAATTAGGTTAGACCCACGGAATTTGAAAGGGGATAGATAATTGTACCACATGATGAAGTTTCATACCTAGAGGAGTCGAAATTCAAATTCTACCTCAGTTACAATTCAGCCCTAAAACAGTCTTCCAATCAGGGTTTAAAAAAGGTACGTCATTTTGCATTTGAATAGCTTTTAATAGAAGTATATATTTGTGGTAAACCCTAGGGTGTGATATATATTTCAAAATTCCACCAAAAGGAATTGGAAATAATCACACTCCACTCAAACCCATAGAGGATTCATCCCCAACATATGATGAAATTGAAGACATATCTTTTAGAGTGTCCAAGCTGGAATATATGATTAAAGGAAATGTGAAAATTGATGACTTAGTTAAATTGGAAAAGAAGAAGACTAGTAAAGAGGATATCAAAGGGATGGATAGAAAACAATATCTCCAAGACTTGAACGAATTGATGAAGGATATAAAACATAACTTTATTCCTCATTTATCTACTAAATAAGAGGATAAGGAGGAAAAATATGACTTATTCCAATCACGTCTGGAGAAAATTGAAAAATAATTGGAGAGTAGGAAGTTGGAGTCCTCAAAAGTTTATGATTCACTACAACATCATGGGTTCAATTCGGGTCCAAGAAGCTACTTTATCCCCAAAATTGACATGAGAAACTTTGATGGAAAGGATCCAATCACGTGGATTTTTTAGATGGAGCAATTCTTTGATCTACACCAGGTGCCCACTATGCAAAAGGTAACTATTGCATCCTTGTATTTAGAACTTGATCAATTTGTATGGTACCAATGGATTTGTGACCGTAAAAAGGAATCTAATATATCTTGGTATATATTCACAAAATAATTGATTGCACATTATGGGGATATAAATAACGACACCTTCTTTAGTCAGTTGGTAAATCTCAAGCAAAAAGGTTTAATTACATACCACATCAATCAATTTCAACAACTAAGTCTCAAAGTGAAAAATATTTCAAAAGATAATTTATTAGATCTCTTTATTGGAACCTTGAAATATAGCATTCAACATGAGTTCTGTCTCTTTGAACCATGATCCCTAGAGAATAATTTCATGATGGAAAGGAAGGTTGAAAGTAAAAATATGGAAATGACTACTAGAAAAGCATTATTCAACACATATAGAGAAAATAATGTTCCTTCTTCTAAACCACAACAAAGGTTGACACCCCAACAACTAAATGAAAGAAGACAAAAAGGATTATGCTTTAATTGTGACAACAAGTATAGTAAGGGAAATAAGTGCAACGAGAAGGAATTATTCTACATAGCTTGTGAAGAGGAAGAACCAAAAGAAGAGGAATCATCTCAAGAAGAGGCGACTTTATAAAAAATAGAAGAGGCCACTTCAGAATAAATTAATACCACCATATATTGTCATCCATTGTCTAGAATTAGCACTCCTCAAACTCTCAATATAGAAGGATACATCAAAAAGAAGAAGGCAACAGTGTTGATCAATTCTGGTAGTACTCATAATTTTTGTTGGAGACATTTACTACCATACACACTCTTTTTGGTCAATTTGGCCTAGTTAAACCACTATCATAAGTTTTATTGGCTTAATTGACGTCAGAGGAGCATTAGATGACATCAGCATGAGCACACCCACACCTACCTTTAGTCAAGGAGGATAACTTAGCCTTCTCCTACATTCGGGGAGGCTAACTGGAGCACTCCAGGGGTGATATAAGTGTCATTAGTGCCCCGTATTGCTAACTGATGGTTATAATCAGTTAAATAGAGTAGTGAAGGTGCATTCCTTCATTAAATTGATTATTTAATGAATTGGAGTCAATAGGGGTGCCTCCAACCACTTCTGATGGTCAGTTACACTTCAGTTAACCTCATCGGGGTTCATTGGAGTCATTGATGTGCTACCACTTGTTGGTTGGCTTGCAGTGACATGTGTCTGAGCTACTTTTAGTTAGAATCAGTCATTTATTGCACTCCAACTTTAGTTAGGGCTCAGTTGAGTCAATTAGGGTTTTAGTCAGTGGTTAACTTGAGTGTTGACTATGGCTTACATTTAGTTAAGCTAGACTCACTCATTCAATTCGAATGACCTCCTTGGGAATTCCAATTGATTTGGAATTCATGCTTCCAGCATGATCATTGTATTGTATCATCATTCTTTCATTTGATTATACAGAGCTGCTACTTCCATTGCAGCACCATTTTGCTAATTTTATGATTATCTATCTGTATTATTTATGAGACTGTGTTTTTAGTTGCTAGACCACTGTGACAAATTAATATGGTATCATAGCTCATGGCAGGACAAAGCTCATATCTCTCAAAAACAAGTTTTTTGATAGATCTTGCATGAAAATTGAGCAACAGCTCAAAAGTTCATCACTGCACCAGAAGACAAGGCTTACCACTTAATACCCCAAGTAAGGAAATTGTTGATCAAGCTTGCTTGATTGACTATGTTGGGTGTGATGAAAGCCTAAAATGTGCATGTTGTTTGACCTTACAGTTCCCCTTTTGTTGTGATTTTCAGGTTTTTAACAGGTGAAAGCATTCGCTGCAGCAGATTCATATGGCTTCTTCCATAGAACTCTTGACTCCATTCAATTTCCACTCATGGAAAGGAGACATGGAGATCCAACTACATGCCAAAGGACTCTATAAGGTCACTATGCACACTAAATAAGAGCCTTCTTATGTGATAGACAAAGCTATATTCTTGAACAAGAAGGATGAAGCATTCAGATTCTTATGCCTCTCTGTTTCCTGGGATCTTCTTTTCCATCTTTTGGGATTGAAGACTCCAAAGGAAATCTAGGACAAATTGGAAACCATGTATGGAAAGTAGGATGATTTGAGAGTATACCAGCTAGAGAATGAGTTGATGCCTCTCCAGCCTTCCAATTTCGAGACCTTGAATGAATTTTTCACAAAGTTCAAGCACATTGTCTTACTATTGAAGCAATGTAAAGTGGAGAAGGAGGATGATCAGCTCATCCTCGCCATACTCTCCAAACTTGGAGTTGATTATTCAGTTTTTTTCTCTACATTCTATGTGGGGATGCTCACAACCCCTGGATGGAATATGCCTACACTCAATGCCTTCATTGGGTCCCTAACAAGTGAACATAATAATCTTGTCCATAATCATCAAATCCTCACGTGATCAAGCCCTTCATGTCTCGGGGCCCAAAGATCTGTAGGGTAAAGGAAAGTAGTAGAAGAACACAAAAACTAAATTTGAAGCTCCTAATCCTAAATTTGAAAACCAGCAGCATGATGAGTCTTCCGGATCAAACAAGAACAAAGGAAAAGGGCATCATGGAAAGGAAAAAGTCAAGTGTTGATACTCCGTGAAGGGCTTCCACCCTGAACATGCCTGCATGAAGAAGAAGCTTGATGAAGCTACCTCTCTCCTTGAGAGAAATCACATCAATCTTCTGGAAAGATTGATGTGATGTCATGCCCTCATGATGGCTTCGAAGTCCAAAGCACTCTTGTTATATTTTGGAGCTTCGAACCACATGATGGCTGAAAGAGACTCCTTCTCATCTTTAGAGACCGGAAAATCCATCCCCATCCACATGGGAGATGACTCCACCATCATTTCGGAAGGACAAGGTATGGTTGATCTTGAGAATGGTTATTTTTCAAATGTTTTGTATGTACCGTCTCTAGCATCAAATCTCCTTAGCGTCTATCAGATGACACATACAGGAGTGCCTAAGAGAGTATCCTTGAGCCCAAATGATGTTGAGATAACAGAACTTGCATCCATGAAACTTGTTGCAAAAGGCCTTGCAAACCATCATGCAAAAGCCTATGAGTTTTCCCACTTTGTGGCGGATGCAAAGCCCACCGCACTGCTGACTCATGGAAATGAAGTTAGTAGACTATGGAATGAGAGGTTTGGCCATATCAACTTCAAATATTTGTAGCAATTACAAAAAAAATCCATGGTTGAATGCCCCTCAGTCATCAAGGAAACTACTGGAATTTGCAAGGGCTGTGTTGTTGGAAAGCACCCTGAGCACAAGTTCGATCAGGCGAAGGAAAACGGAGCTACATGCATCTTGGGGTTGATACATTCTGATATCAAAGGTCCCATGCCTATCACATCCATGAATGGATCAAGGTATCTTCAAAATTTTATTGATGATTTTTCCAGGTACACATGGGTCTTCTTTCTAAAAAAGAAGTCTGAAGTATGTGAAAAATTCATTGAACTAAAGGCCTTGATCGAGAATGCATCTGGCCTAAAGATAAAGATATTGAGATCTGATAATGGCAGGGAGTATGTTAGTAATTATTTTCTACACATATGCTCCCAAAGTGGTATTCAGGTCCAACATTCAATTCCCTACACTCCCTAGCAGAACTGTGTAGCGGAAAGGAAGAATCGGTCTCTCAAGGAGATGACCACCTGTATGTTGGAATCAAAGAAGTTGGATACAAATTTGTGGGCTGAAGCCATGCATGCTGCAGCATACATTCTGAATAGAGTGCCACACTCATCCATGAAAGGGAAGACCCCTTTCGAAGCATACTTCAGATGCAAGATGGATGTGTCGAACTCTTGGGTGTTTGGGTCCACTGCATGGGCTTGAATTCCACTTGATAAAAGGAGGGATTTGCAACCGCAAAGCATAGAATGTCTATTTATTGAGTATTTTGATGAATAAAAATGTTTGAAGCTGTTGGATATCAAAACAAAATAGATCATCATCGAAAGGAGTGTCAAGTTCGATGAGCCTCTTCAGGAGATGGAACTAGTGAAGGAGAAAACTATTGAATTTCCTTCCTATTCTACTGAATATTTGGATGATGAAATTGGGGGTGATGTCCTTGATTTGGATACTCTAATTTCTGATATCAGTGTACAGCAAACATTAGATGATGAATCAGAACCTGAAGTACAAAATCATCTCCTGACATGAGCCCGATAGACACTCTCCTCCGTAGGAGATAACATTGGAAATCCAGATGATCCAAGGAGAACCCGGTCTGAATTCCAAAGAGAAGGTATTGCGCTCTCTTGTCCTGATAATTTGTTGTCTGAAACTTGTTATTTGATGATTAGTTTAGACCCAAATTCTTACTACCATGATCAGAAGGATCCTAGATGGCAAGTTGCCATGGATGAAGAGATGAATTCTCTTCAGAAAAACACTACTTGGGAGCTAGTTTCTCTTCCTTTAGGAAGGAAATTGGTTCAATGCAAGTGGGTGTTTCAGACCAAGGTTGCTGCTGATTGCAGCACCTAAAAATATAAGTCAAGGCTGGTGGCAAAAGGTTTCTCCTAGGTCCAAGTTGTGGACTACCATGAGACTTTTGCACCAGTTGAAAAAATGGACTCCATCCGCCTAGTTTTGGCAATTTCAGCATCTAAGCACTGGGAAGTGCATCATATGGATGTTAAGTCAGAATTTCTACATGGATATCTTCATGAGTAGATATACATGAAGCATCCTGAGGGATACATCTCTTATCCATATTTGGTTTGCAAGCTAAATAAGTCACTATACGATTTAAAATAGGCCCCAAGAGAGTGGTATTCCAAGATGGATGCCTTCCTTCTCTCGCAAAACTTCCAAAGGTGTAGATAAGATCCAAATGTGTATATATAGAAGTATAATGGTAATTTTATTATTATTGGTTTATATGTTTATGACTTACTGATCACAGGTAGCACAGTTGCTTCTATTTTAGTCATCAAAACTACTCTCCACAATGCATTTGAAATGAGCGATTTGGGGCTCTTAAAACAATTTTTGGGGCTCAAAATTGAGAAAAATTATGATGGGATAATAGTCACTCAGTACAAATACATATCAGATCTGTTAGTCAAGTTTAACATGGCTGAATGTAGGCCTACACCATTCCCCTTCCTTTCAAGGATCAGCCTTGAAGAAGGAAAAAGCACACCTCCCATGGATTGCACTATTTATCGACAACTGATTCGTAGCTTTTTGTACTTGATACATTCTTGTCCTGATATTTATTATGCCATGAATGCTGTATCAAGATACATGCAGCAGCCCCATGATCTTCATTGTAAGGTAGCCAAGAGGATCCTCCAGTACATTCAGGGAACAGAGACCTACGTCATTCACTATGCTGCAGACTCCAAGATAGAGTTGGTTGGATACATAGATTCCAATTGGGCAGGTGATTCTATTGATCAAAATTCAACTTTAGGATATATCTTCATGTTTGGTGGTGGCCCCATTTGATGTTCTAGAAAAAAGTAGGCCGCCATAGAATTATATTCAGTAGAGGCTGAGTATCGAGGAGCGGTGAATGCTTTCATCCAAGTAGTTTGGTTGCAAGGCATTCTTTCAGAGTTTGATCTTGGTAGTAATTTGTCCACTATCCTCTTTTGTGACAATCAAAGTGCTATTAAGATATCCACAGATCCATTTACCAGGTAGAGGACCAAGCATGTAGAGATACACATTCACTATATCAGAGAGCTAGTGCATGACAGGACCATCATTCTAGAATACTACTTGACTAATGAGCAGATTACAGACATCTTCACTAAGAGATTTTCAGAAAATAAGTTCACTTACCTCTGTTCGCTATTGGGGGTGATTTCATCAGGGTGATCCTAATACTTTCAGTGTTCATCTTGGTGGGGGGGGGGTTCCCACTGGGTTTTCCCTCTTTTCCTCACTTAGTTTGTTTTTGAGCATTGTTTGAGTTTTGGTATTGTACAGGGTGACCTATGGCCTTAGTTTCCACGGCCCTAGCATTCTAATGCATTTTATGTTTTCTATTCCTCCTAAGTATAGCTTAAGGGGTGGTGTTGGAGACATTTACCACCATACACACTCTTTTTGGTCAATTTCGCCTAGTTAAACCACTATCCTAAGTTGTATTGACTTAATTGACATCAGAGGAGCATTAGATGACATCAACATGAGCACACCCACACCTACCTTCTGTCAAGGAGGCTAACTTAGCCTTCTCCTACATTCAGGGAGGCTAACTGGAGCACTCTGGGGGTGATCTGAGTGTCATTAATTCCCCATATTGCTAACTGATGGTTACAATTAGTTAAACAGAGCAGTGAAGGCACATTCCTTCATTAAATTGATTATTTATTGATTATTTAATGATTTAGAGTCAATAGGGGCGCCTCCAACCACTTCTGATGATCAGTTACACTTCATTTAACCTCATTGGGGTTCATTGGAGTCATTGATATGCTACCACTTGTTGGTTGGCTTGCAGTGACATGTGTCTGATCTAATTTTAGTTAGTGTCAGTAATTTATTGCACTCCGACTTCAGTTAGGGCTCATTTGAGTCAATTAGGGTTTTGATCAGTGGTTAACTTGAGTGTTGACTATGGCTTACATTCAGTTAAGCTAGACTCACTCATTCAACTCGAATGACCTCCTTGGGAATTCAAATTGCTTCGGCATTCATGCTTCCAGCATGATTATTGTATTGTACCATCATTCTTTCATTTGATTATAGAGAGATGCTACTTCCATTGCAGCACCATTTTGTCAATTTTATGATTATCTGTCTGTATTCTTTGTGAGACTGTGTTTTCAGTTCCTAGACCACTGTGACACATTAATAATTTCATTCACTGTAAATTAGCTAAAGTTCTTAATTTCTTTGTATATCCAGCACCATAGTTTCAAGTAATTATTGCAAATGGAGGAACTATAAATTCCTCATAGAAATTCCATAATATCAATTTGGATATTGGGGAATATGTATTGGATAGTCCAATGATTGTTATCCCAATGGGTGGTGTTGATATTGTCTTGAGTGTCCAATGGTTACAATCATTAGGAATGGTGTATTTTAATTTTCAAAAATGTTTCATGAAATTTTCATGGGAAGGAAAATAATATGAGTTAAATGTTATCACAAAAAAACCAAGCAAGGTGATAATCTCTAATGGTATGACAAAGTTGTTAAAAAAGGGACATCAAGGTTTATTTGCACAATCATGCTCATTATATGTTCAAACCTTAAAGTTCCCTATCTCCCCATATCTCCAAAGGTTCATTAATAAACATTCCAAGTTATTTGAAGATATTCCCAAAGGTATTCCACATATTCGTGACTTTGATCATGCTATCCACTTAATTCTAGGTTGTGTTCCTCCTAATACCATACCTTACCAATATCCCTATAGCCAAAAGAGTGAAATTGAGTGTATGGTTGTTGAAATGTTAGAGGATGGCATAATTAGGCCTAGCCAAAGTTCTTACTCTACACCAGTGGTAATGGTACCCAAGCCAGATGGATCATGGCATATGTGTCCTGATTATAGAGAGATCAACAAGATCACCATTAAATATAATTTTCCCATTCTTGTGATTGATGAATTGTTAGACAAATTAAATGGAGCAGTTTTCTTCACAAAGTTGGATCTTCGTTCTAGGTATCATCAGATTCGAATGAAGGGTGAATACATCCCCAAAACATCATTCAAGTCTCATGAAGGTCACTATGAATTTCTGGTCATGCCATTTGGCTTAACAAATTCCCCTTCCACATTTCAAGGTTTGATGAATTCTATTTTCAATCCTTTCCTTAGAAAATTTGTGCTGGTACTCTTTTATGATATACTAATCTACAACAAGTCTTGGGAAGAACATGTTCGAGATGTTGACATGGTACTACAACTACTAAAGGAGAAAGAATTGTATGAAAAAACCTCAAAATGTTTCTTCAGGATAAAGGATGTAGAGTATTTGGGTCATATTGTGTCTCATGAAGGTGTTAAGGTAGACCCTAAAAACTTAAAGCCATGATGGATTGGTTGATTCGCAAAAACATGAAGAATCTTCGAGGATTCTTAGGTCTTAATGGGTACTACCGCAATTTTTTTCGGAACTATGGAAGAATAATAAATCCTCTAACACCGTTACTGAAGAAATATGCATTTTCTTGGACTCCAAAGGTAGTTCAAGCTTTTCAACAACTCAATTTATTGTTGAATGTGATTCTTAAGGAAATGAAATTGGAGTTGTACTAATGCAAGAAGGACACCCTCTTTCCTTGACAAGTCATCCAATCAAGGGAAAGAACTTAAAAAACCCCATTTATAAGAAGGAAATGTTGGAAATAGTACATGCCTTGAAGGAATGGCGCCCCTACCTTATAGGGAGACATTTCAAGGTTAAAATTGATGATGATGGCATTAAATACTTCTTGGAAAAAAGGATACCTTTAGAAGAACAACAAAAATGGGAGACAAAGATGTTGGGATATGACTTTGAAATCATCTACAAAAATGGGAAGCAAAATGTTGTTGCAGATGCGCTCTCGAGGGAATATGAGGATGTTGAAGCATTACTATATGCTATTTCCATCATCTAACCACATTTGATAACCAAGAAATGGGCGAATGGGAAAATGACGAAAAAACATGGACATTTATTCAAAAGCTATAGCAGGATCCTAGTGCCTCTAAGACATTTAGGTGGAAAGATGACTTGCTATGGTACAATGATAGCTTATATCTTGGTAAGAGTTCCCAACTCAAGAAAAAAGTTACTTTTTTAATTCCACTCCTCATCGATAGGAGCGCACTCAGGTTTCTTAAAAACCTACCAAAAGGTAAAGAAATATTTTTTTTTGGATGGTCTTAAAACTGATGTTCAAAAAATTGTGACAAAATGTTTAGTTTTCCAACAAAACAAAGTGGAAACAATTAAGACCCCTGGCATCCTACAACCACTTTCCATTCCAAGCCAAAGGTGGACAGAGGTCTCGATGGATTTTATCACAGGTTTAACAAAGTCTAAAGGAAAGAGTGTCATCATGGTAGTTGTTGATAGATTTACTAAATATGCACACTTCTGTGCACTATCTCACCCCTTCAAAGAAAGCACGGTCGCCAATTATTTTATGGAGACAGTAAAAAAACTACATGGGACTCCAAATATTATAGTAAGTGTCAGGGATCCCATTTTCACTAGAAATTTTTGGACCGAATTATTTTCTTGTTTGGGTACTCAAATGGTTCATAGATCATCTTATCACCCTCAATCTGATGGACAAACAGAGATAGTAAACAAATTTTTGGAAGGGTATGTTCGATGTATTGCAGCTTATAAACAAACACAATGGGTCAAGTGGTTACCCTTGGAAGAATGGTGGTATAACACTTCCTTCCATACATCATAAAAAATGACCCCATTTATGGCACTTTATGGCTATCATCCACCATCCATCACATATTCACTAAGACACTCCTCTAAGGTTCAAGAAGTATAAGACCACATGAAGCATCAACAACAAGTTCTTCAACTCTTAAAGGACAACCTGAATCTAGCAAAAAATTGAATGAAACAACAAGAAGATCAACACCGTAGTGAATGAAGCTTTAATGTGGGGGGATTGGGTGTTTTTAAGACTACAACCATACAAACAGATGTCCCTGAAGAACACCAAGAAGGATAATAAATTATCACCTAAATACTACGGTCCTTACAAGGTGTTACAAAAGATTGGTAGTATGGCCTACAAATTGGAACTACCTACACCTTCACGAGTCCATCAAGTTTTACATGTTTCCTGTTTAAAGAAGGTAATTGATGACAAGCTACCAATTCAAAGAATATTACCAGAACTTGATGAGGAAGGAAAAATCATCTTAGAGCATAAATAAATTACTGAAATATGAACTATACAGCTTCAAAATCAATCAATTCCGGAGGATCTCATTAAACGGAAGAACTTACCGGCGGAAGATTCAACATGGGAAGGAGTCCTTTATACAACATCATCTAGAACTACTTCAACGTTGAGGAAAACACTTTTTGAAGGGGAGGGGCATGTTAAGCCCTTAATGATGGCACCTTACACCATATAGTGTGGCTCATTACTCCCTATATTGTAGTGCATTACATATTATTTATGTCGGATTGGGTATATTAGTGGGTCTATTAGTTGTTATTGTACACCTTTGTCTCCTATACATAGGAAGGAGATATTCTCATTTTAGTCATGATAGTATCTTATCTTGTCTTGTGTACTTAGTAAATTGTATAAGGAGGCTCCTCCCTTGAAGAGGATTGATATTTATCTCTGTTATTCATTTTTATGGCATGGATTACTCTCTTATTGTCGATTTCTGCTATTTTTATGGTATTTCTAGGACATTGTTGGATAACAAAGTCATAGTGAGGAGGTTAAAAAAATTTCTTTAAAAAACAATCACAATTGAATGGTTTGGGTTCCTTGAAGGGAGACAAATCCATGAGGCTGTTGGAGTTACTCAGGAAGGTCTACACAGTATGAAAATGAAGAAGCTAAAAGGAGCAGTGTTGAAGATCAATCTCTCAAAATCATATTACAAAGTAAGATGGTTGTACCTAAGACTATTGTTAAGTCACCTAGGATTTGGTTACTCTTTTGTTAAATGGATCATGAGCTGCATATCTACAGTCTTTCTTGTGGTTCTTATAAATGGGTCGACCTCCTCTTTCTTCCATGCAGAGAGAGGTCTTCGCCAAGGGTGTCTTGTATCTCCCCTCCTCTTTCTACTAGTTGTAGAAGGACTAAGCATAGCTATAGTAGAGGCCAAAATAAGGGGGATATTCAAAGAGATCTCTATCGCTCCAACTCTCCAAATCATGCATCTTCTATTTTTGGATGACATCCTCACATTCTACGATGAAATGCAGGGGGATGCAGAAAAAATATGGGAAATATTGGAGTTATATGAAAAGGCCACAGGTAAGTTCATAAATGTTAGAAAATCCTCTTTGTGTGTTTTGAATATGGAGCAAGGTGAAATCTATGGTTATACAATTTTTTTCCCATTCGAGGTCAAAACTTTTGATGAGGGATTGAAGTATTGGGATTTATGCTCAAACCAAATAGCTATAATAAATAGGATTGTAGTTTTCTATTAGTAATATTGGAAAAAAGGATGACATGTTGGAGTTTCAGGTGGCTATCAAGAGTGGGAAGGTTGGTGTTGGTAAAATCAGTTCTTGAAGAAATCCTAGTGTATTGGATGTCTTTGGCCTAGATTCCTAAGGGGTGTTTGGAGAAAGTTATAAGAATATATAAAATATTATTGTGGAGTGAGAAGAGTGAAAATTTGGTCACCCCTTGGCCTATGTGGGACAAAATAACCCAACCCTATATACTAGGAGGTTGGGGCTTAAAGAACATCTTCAATTTCTCCAAAGCTTTAGTGACAAAACTATCTCAGCAACAAGTCTATGGACTGAAGTTGTACTAAACAAACACATCGCCCAAGAAACATTGTTGGATTGGATTCGTAGACCAAGTAAATCACATCGAGTTTTGGATTGGATTCGTAGACCAAGTAAGTTACATCCGAATAATTTTATAATTTGGAAAGCATTGCTGAAATCTTTTCTTTTAATAGAATATGATTTAGCATGGAAAATTGGGAATGGAACACATGTTAAAATTGGGGATGATCATTGGTCAGGTTTCCAGATTATGCATATTTTTCCCCAAGTAATTCCAATACATCTACATCAACAAGATATAACTCTTCTAACACAAATTACATATCTAGAGGAAACCACATTGTGGAGCCAAGGTTGGAAAGATGCGTATAGATTGGGCATGATAGAAGTATTTCATTAGGTTTGGAACAATTATATTCGGGATCTGCATTTTTCTCATGTTCGATTAACAAAAAATCCTGGAAAACTCATCTAAATGGCCACCCCCCATGGAAACTATACTCCAAAGTTGGGATACACAAAGCTTTCTACTAATGGACGTAATAGGGTCATAAACTAGTGGTGGAAGTCAAAATGTCCTCATAAATAAAAAAAATATTTATGTGGTATGTGCTATCAAGTAAATTATCGACATACGATATTTTAAATAGAAGATTGGAAGGGGCAGGATGGTGTTCTTTGTGTAGGGACAATGTAGAAGACTACACATAATTGTTTCTAAAATTCCCTTTTAGTACAAAAGTGGGGGGGGATGTCTATGTAGGAAAAATAATAACACAAAGTGGGAAGGAAAAATTGTTGAAGAATCTTGGAAATAGTGGAGTTCTACTCCAACAACTGCAAATATCAGAGCACTTCCATTAATTATCATTTGGGGTGTGTTGATTTCTAGGAACAAAGAAATATTTCAAGATCAGGTTTCAGTTCCAGAATTGATTGCATCTCAAAGTTTAGATAGTCTCTCTCATTTCCCACAACAAAATGACATTCCTACACCCAAAATAATTAAGGAAGAACAAATTAACAAAGATGAACCATGGCCCATTTTTTATGGAGCTTCACAAAACAACATATGGGGGGAGTGTTATCCTCTTCCTTACTAAAAACATGTGCTTTAAAATACAAATGGGGCTAGGATAAGGAACAAAACATTATGCTTAGTTAAGGGCACTTAATGTCCTTCTATGTTTCACAAAGGAAAAGGGATGTCAAAAATTACAAGTATTTGCAGGTTCAATGAATACCATAAACTCGACAAATAGAACTAAAAAATGTAAACATTTTTCTAAAAAATTTGGTGGAGGAGGATTTGTGACTCTTTCTCTTTCCGACATGTCTACATGGAAAGGACTTCCACTACAAATTCCCTTTCAAAAGAAGGAATCCATCTAGTTTATGGAACATGAAAGGTGGCTAACACAAAGAATGAAGACTTTTTTTAATTCTATCACATGCCTTTTGTAGAAGACATTTTTGTTGAACAACCTCACTGATATGAACAAAAACCTCTTGATGGCACATAACTATGAAAGAAAAGACACTTGCAAAAAGCGAACAATAGTTTTGAAGAATCTTAATATGCATAATATGCTGCAGATTACAAGTATTGTTTTTTTCTTGGGCATATACAAGAAGGAAATGATAGGGTCTTATTGTAATATTTTGACATGTTTCTTTTTGTAATGACAATGACTTGAAGAAGGATTAGACATGATTTGTTGGCCTATCATGTAATGTGTTTTGTAATGACACTAGCATGAAAAAGGCATGTATAGGAAATGCATTATGTAGAACAACCCACGATGATGACAATTTGGTATATGAATAATGGTATTCTAAAGGTAACAATATTTAACTTAAATTTAAAGTAAATGAGAAAGAAAACCTTTATGTGGGATTTTGTATTTTTTTTAAATTATTTATTATATTTATGTCGTTAGGCATTATTCTCTGAAGTTTGGTTCTGAAACACTGTAGCTGTAGTCGTCACTCTAGCCAATAGTGTACTAGCCAATAGTACTTTTCCATGTGTCTTCTTTCATATTGTAAGCCTCTGCTAGGGGAAACACATTTTGGTTGTCTCAACTTCTGGAAACGTAGATAAGTCCAATGGAAGAAGATACAAAGCAAGCGAAGTCGATCCTTAGCGTTGGCATGTAGGCTCCTCGGCGCCATTGGGCAAAGACAAAATAAAAAAAAGTAGACTTTGTTCAGTATTTCCCAGTTTTATGGGCGTCGTCAGCCAGTCAGGGCTAGATTCCCATTAACACACATGCACTTACAAAACAATGGAATTCCACCAGGAAAGTGGGGAGCGGGTGTACGTAGAACTGGCCAGGTTTGGTTCACAGGGTCAAATACCATTATTCGTCTGCTCTCTGAAGGGATATTATATTGAATCCTCAGAAATGGATGTGTGAAATACTGAATCATACATATTAATTTCTCCCTTGTTCCAGAGGTCATTCAGTCCTTATAGAACTCGGGCATACTCAGTACATACCTACAATGTCTACACACAAGTTTGAGATTAAAATGCGATTGATACGACACTCTAAGCAAGATCATTCAAATGATATCATCTGGAAGAACGAGAATAGTGTCATTCTTTCGCAGCAATGCCTACCTCTTAGACTTGCGGAGCATGAATTTGTGTTTTACCTTAAAGAAATGAGACAAGAGGTCCAGAATCAAGAATTACATGAAAACTTCTTTACAATTTACAATATCATTCATTTGTTATTAGAATTTATTAAGAAAAATATTTTTAACTTTGTCCATCCGGTGTAGTGATTTAAAGGGTGACATCATATGAGCACAAATTTTGAGTTGCTAGTCAAATAAAGCTTTGATCAATTACAAGAAAATTTTCTGCCATATCTCAAGTCTTCATGATCTATAATGCAAATCAGACATTTTTCTATATTTACTCAAATCTGCCTTCGTCTTTCCTCTTTATCGGTTATAGAGTCATCATATCTCATGTTCAGAAGGTTTTTGTGCATGGTTCATGGTTAAGAAGTTTCTGCAATTTCAAAAAGAATATTCCTTGCTGGTCTGTTAACAATTCGACTCTAGTAGCTTAAAGCAATTTTCAAAATTCATGTGCACCATTGTACTTGCAATTTTGGCCCTCGTTGTCCAGGTTCCTCAACTTTTGGTGCTATGTTTCATCCAAGACTGTCTTAATATTTACTCTTTCTCGGTTATAGTTTGAGCTTGTTTCATGTTCATAAGGCATTTGTGCATGATTAACACGGTTAATGTGTTACTGCAATTTACATTTGCAAGCATACTTTGCTCCGCAAGGCACCTTTGATTTCCATTATGTATGCATACTTGAGGCATTTTATTCCACGAGTTTAAAAAATAATTTTTGAATCACTTAAGTGTCTTTCCATTATGTATGCATACTTGAGGCATTTTATTCCACGAGTTTAAAAAATAATTTTTGAATCACTTATGTGAACACTGTTTTTGTACATGTAACTAATTGCTTGGTATTCTTATGTGTGAACTGTATTTCTATCAAGCAGTATATGAAAGTTGAAACTTCATGGTCACAAGGCTTATAGTATGTACATTCACTGGTGAGTGGGGAAATAGATACAGTAATGATTGTCAGATCAAGAAAATATATCCAATGATGGTGTTATCACTAAAGTTGAACCCAGACTGCTAGGGTCAAGCTTAGAGAAATCTTAAATTTTGGTTTAATGGGTAACTGAGTTGATAGAGTGCTGGAGGTATAATAGTACAGAGATCATGCTAGTTTTAAAGACCAAATAGCAGGAAATGTATCATTGTAAAATACAATAATAGGAAAGACTACGAGCATGAATTTATAAAGAATGAATTTGGTTCTGCAACAGGTCATTTAAAGGTAATTGCACGTCATTATAAGAATCTTGTAATGGAATGTAATTGACCATATACAGGATAAAATCATAACTAGATACAATTCATATAAAAGCAAAACGGGCTCATGATTATAATCATTTCAAAGTAGCCATCCTACATAAAGAAAAACAGAGTGTATACATGCCCTGCCAATACAATCTCAGCCCTTGGCTGGAACTCCCTCTCTCACATCTACCCTGAAATATATATATAAGACAGCAAAGCTAACTTCTTTAGCATTTTTTGGATCTAGTCTAATGAGTTTTTGCCAAGTTTTGGCTAATCAAACGAGAAAATCACTCATATCTCTATTTAATAGGGTTATAGTTCTACTAGGACTAAAACACTTAAATGAAGTGCCACTTGCAAGATCATTGATTTCTAGGAAATCACTTTCTAAAGAAAAGGATGATGCTGGATGCATCAAGTGAAATCCTTCAATGAAATCTGTCGTATACACCATTGTGTCCATGAGCTGTTACGTTGAGGAACTTTCTGAAGAGCTAACACAACAACCTTTATCACAAAGTCGTTGACATAAATCCTCTTCCCACTAGATGCTTCCTATGATTCATTTAACTGGTTCCTCTATTTACCACAGCCCCTACACTTCTTTGACCCTTTTGAATTCACATCGTGGCTTTTCTTCTTCTTTGAATCTTTCCTGCCTTTCTTCTGTTCTTCATCAAGGGCTTCTCCCTATTTAAGGCGTTCCTTTTCAGCCCTCCTCAGTGACTTTTTATCTTCTCCTCCCTTCTTCTGTTCTGGTGGATTTTTCAAAATAAAATTTATCAGCTTACCCCACATATCTACATCAGAAATGTACCCACATGCAGCACATCGCAGGGATACCATTTGTGTCTTTGAGATTAGAATCTCTGTCTCTGGATTTCCACATCCATAGCACTGGACATATTTCTTTATAAAAGCTTCCAGCAAAGCAACCATCTTTCCATTGTCGTGGGAGCCATTAATAGTAGAAGTTCCAGTATTCTCATCAAACTTTGACTGGGAACCCCATTCACATCCAAAGAACTTCGTCGTGTAAGATGGAAGCCTTCCAAGAGCTTTTCCCACATCTACTATATTAACAATATTGGTCTTGATACCATTGGTTTTGTTCTGAAACTTCTCTGGCCATATTGAGTAATAGTCATGAAAAAGTTCATCTTTTAGAATATTGCTATGCAATAAAGCCACTCCATTAATTGTATGTGAGGATACCACACACAAATTTGTCATGTGCACAACAAGCCTATGGGGATTTGAATCATCTATGATGCACATATTATTGAGTCTATTCTCCATATTAGGTTGAGAGGAGCAAATCATTTCTAGGAACCGCTTGTTGATTTCTACTATTATCTCCAATTCCATAAGCTTGTCAACGCATGTATCAATAGTCAAATAGGAGCTGCAGACGGCGGTATAGCCTTTGAAGCAGAAGCCAAATAATCCTCTATATCAGCGTTCACAATGCGTCCATTGGGGCAAGTACTTTTTATGCTTGAAATTGGAACCTTATGATCTTCTGCCATACTTCATACGCTACACAAGCACTAGTAGGAGCCTTGTAGTTTTGAAGGAGTATCAAGGACACCTGTGGGAAGCCTTCTGAATCAACAAAGTTTATTATTTGACCAGAGACAAAAACATCTACTACTCCATAGCTGTTCAGTAGCAAGTCCATAGGTAGCTCTATTCTTTTCTTAACGAGAAATTTTTTTCGGGGACATATCCAACAGCCCGCAAGTCAGATATACCAGAAACTTGTGACTTAGCAGGGGCCGAGACGTCCTGGTACCACATCCCAGGGGTTGCCTATAGGTGGGCACCTATCCCAGGGGTCACCTAACCTTCTAGCCTTGTCACAACGGGCTATGAAGCATCCCTACCCCCCGCCGGTTTTGAACCTGTGACCTCCTTGGAGATAACACAAGCTCTTAACCATTGGGCCTACTTAGGTGCTTCTTAGGTAGCTCTATTCTTTTCCATGATGAAGAAGGGCTCTGGCGAAGGGCATATGCAAACCTTAAGCCTGCACCGTGTCCATCTTTGTAGGCTACTATCACCTTGCTTCCAAATTCCATTTGAATATTCTGCTCCTTCTTTCTCACCTCGATTTCGGCTATTTCTCAGGATTTCAAGGGTCAACAAGTAATGTTTCTGATATCGAACCAAGTTTTCCAAATCATCCTTCTGCTGCTTTGTCAATCCATTCTTGTATTTCTCTGAATTGAAGTATACTCTTACTGGCAATTTTTTTATTTTCAGAAATTCTTGGACAAAGCATAAGCATTTGAATTTAAACTGTGGGATCAATTGAGGGTCACCTTAGATGAAACCATTCTGTGTGCTGCCAGAAACTTATAACTTTTGTTGGAGAAAATCTGATGACAACATCTGGCTTTGTCTGGGGATGGCATGCTCCCTGTGAGCTTCCAAGAACGAGTAGACCAAGTGCCTTTCCATTTCATTGGGTTGGAGTCTTCATCACAAATTTCTGCTACTTAAAAAACTTGAAAACACACTACTCTGCATCTTTAAACTACTCTACAAATTGAAATAATCCTCTCACAACAATATGATCACACTGTACAAACTTAAGGAAATACTTGAAGGATCAAGCTTATTTATCCACACTATCTACACTAATCAAAACTACAAATTTAGTCAAGTAAAATCATGCTTCCAGTGAAGCCATACAAGTATCTGAATACTTGATGAAAATCTTGATCTGTGTATTAGTAAAATAAAGACAAGAACAATGATCAACATCTATCTGTAATTTTGATTTTTAGACTTATCATAAAATGTATACTGAAACCTTGAATCAATAAATTCCTTGATATAGTCAGCTACCGGGTCATACCATTTTCTCAGTTTTGGATCATCAAACTTGTCTTTATTCTCAATCTTGATATCAAAAGACAGCTGAAAAGGGCTTTGAAATGACAAACTCTGTATCTTGACCTCTAAAGCTTCAATCTCTTTCTCAATATGTGCAGCAAATTCTTTTAAAAATATGACTTTAGATTCTCAGTTACATGAGCTTGACTTTAAATAAGAAGACAAAATGGAAGAAAAATTTTCATCTATTTCCTCATCAATGCTCATATCACTCCATTCCTTGAAATTTTTAATGGAAAGAGAATCTTCCATAAACTCTGTCTTCTCCATCCATGTCTTCAGAAATATAATCCAATTTTTTTTTAATGATCTAATTGACCCAACAGACAAATCTTCAACCCAACTTTTACACTTCCCTTGTAATGAATCATAGAATAATCTAATGAAGACATCTTCGTGTTTAACTCTGAGTAACTCTGTAAATTCATGGAAATTAGATATGTGTTTCACAGCTAAACTCAGATCTTCTCCATTGAATTTAGGACCATTTCTCAACAAATATTTATCTGAAAGAAGAAGATTCGGAAAACCGGGAAGTTCTGCAAAATCTAGACATGCATACCTTGAAACAATAGAAGCCGGATCAGAAGTCCTCATTAGTCCAATGAAATCATCAATGAAGCTTTGAAATATGGATCTGCAGTAGTTGGAGTCGCTAGGTGAATAATTAGCAGCCACTATGTCACCAGCCCTCATTCACCATCAAAGGCTGGATATATCCATTGTCATTCTTCCCGGGGAAGATATCTTCGCTCCTTCATCCTCGGCGATGGCGCCAGAAGATGTTATCACTAAAGTTGAACCCGAACTGCTAGGGTCAAGCTTAGAGAAATCTTAAATTTTGGTTTAATGGGTAACTGAGCTGATAGAGTGCTGGAGGTATAATAGTACAAAGATCAGGCTAGGTTTAAAGACCAAATAGAAGGAAATGTATCATTGTAAAATACAATAATAGGAAAGACTACGAGCATGAATTTACAAAGAATGAATCTGGTTCTGTAACAGGTCATTTAAAGGTAACTGCACATCATTATAAGAATCTTGTAATGGAATGTAATTGACCTTATACAGGATAAAATCATAACTAGATCCAATTCATATAAAAGCAAAACAGGCTCATGATTATAATCATTTCAAAGCAGTCATCCTACATAAAGAAAAACAGAGTGTATACATGCCCTGCCAATACAATCTCAGCCCTTGGCTGGAACTCCCTCTCTCACATCTACCCTGAAATATATATATAAGATAGCAAAGCTAACTTCTTTAAAATTTTTTGGATCTAGTCTAATGAGTTTTTGCCAAGTTTTGGCTAATCAAACAAGAAAATCACTCATATCTCTATTTAATAGGGTTATAGCTCTACTAGGACTAAAACACTTAAATGAAGTGCCATTTGCAAGATCATTGATTTCTAGGAAATCACTTTCTAAAGAAAAGGATGATGCTGGATGCATCAAGTGAAATCCTTCAATGAACTCTATCGTATACACCATTGTGTCCCTGATTTGTTACATTGAGGAACTTTTTGAATTTATAATGCAGCAGCCTTTATCACAAAGTCGTTGACATAAATCCTCTTCCCACTAGATGCTTCCTATGATGCATTTAACTGGTTCCTCTATTCACCACAGCCCCTACACTTCTTTGACCCTTTTGAATTCACATCGTGGCTTTTCTTCTTCTTTGAATCTTTCTTGCCTCTCTTCTGTTCTTCATCAAGGGATTCTCTCTGTTTAAGGCGTTCCTTTTCAACCCTCCTCAGTGACTTTTTATCTTCTCCTCCCTTCTTCTGTTCTGGTGGATTTTTCAAAATAAAAGTTGTTAGCTTATCCTGCATATATACATCAGAAACGTACCCACATGCAGCACATCGTAGGGATATCATTTGTGTCTTTGAGATTAGAATCTCTGTCTCTAGATTTCCACATCCATAGCACTGGACATATTTCTTTATAAAAATTTCCAGCAAAGCAACCATCTTTCCATTGTCGTGGGGGCCATTAACAGTAGAAGTTCCAGTATTCTCATCAAACTTTGACTGGGCACCCAATTCACATCCAAAGAACTTCATCGTGTAAGATGGAATCTTTCCAAGAGCTTTTGCCACGTCTACTATATTAACAATAGTGGTCTTGATACCATTGGTTTTGTTCTAAAAATTCTCTGGCCATATTGAGTAATAGTCATGAAAAAGTTCATCTTTTAGAATATTTCTATGCAATAAAGCCACTCCATCAACCGTATGTGAGGATACCACACACAAATTTTCCATGTGCACAACATGCTTATGGGGATTTGAATCATCTATGATGCACATATTATTGAGTCTATTCTCCATATTAGGTTGAGAGGAGAAAATCATTTATAGGAACCACTTCTTGATTTCTACTATTATCTCCAATTCCATAAGCTTTTCAACGCATGTATCAACAGTCAAATAGGAGCTGCGGTAAAGCCTTTGAAGAAGAAGCCAAATAATCCTCTATATCAGCGTTCACAATGCATCCATTGGGAAAGTAATTTTTATGCTTGAAATTGGAACCTTATGATATTCTGCCATACTTCATACGCTACACAAGCACTAGTAGGAGCCTTGTAGTTTTGAAGGAGTATCAAGGACACCTGTGGGAAGCCTTCTGAATCAACAAAGTTTATTATTTGACGAGAGACAAAAACATCTACTACTCCATAGTTATTCAGTAGCAAGTCCATAGGTAGCTCTATTCTTTTCCATGATGAAGAAGGGCTCTGGCGAAGGGCATGTGCAAACCTTAAGCCTGCACCGTGTCCATATTTGTAGGCTACTATCACCTTGCTTCCAAATTCCATTTGAATATTTTGCTCCTTCTTTCTCGCCTCGATTTTGGCTATTTCTCAGGATTTCATGGGTCGGCTATTTCTGATATCGAACCAAGTTTTCCAAATCATCCTTCTGCTGCTTTGTCAATCCATTCTTGTATTTCTTTGAATTGAAGTATACTCTTACTGGCAATTTTGTTATTTTCAGAAATTCTTGGACATAGCATAAGCATTTGAATTTAACCTGTAGGATCAATTGAGGGTCACCTTAGATGAAACCATTCTATGTGCTGCTAGAAACTTATAACTTTTGTTGGAGCAAATCTGATGACAACAGATGGTATGAATTTTAAGTTCTTTATTTATCCTCAATGATTCTATTTCCAAAATTCATGGAGAGTTAAAGTTCTCTCGTTAAAATCAAAATAACTCTTCTTTCGTCACTTGGTGTGTAGGTTGAGGATCCTTTTGACCATGTTGAAAATTGTTCAAGATCTGTGACCAAGACAAACTTAAAGAGAATATGTGACGCATTCCTCAGGACTAAGCATTTGATGTTCTTGTTACCATAATCCAACCTCCCATCTATTTCTGCAAGATGAAAGGAGCCATTAATTTTTGTAGCCCTAAAGGAAATGGTGAGCTTTAGACTTTACTACTATGGGTTTAACCAAGAATCAAAAGAATGCATTGAATAACAAATCCAAAAAGTTAGCTCTTTCTAACAAAAAAAATAGAGTCAGTGACATATGTCCAAGAACTAAAAGATAACACAACAGAGAGTGCCAAGAACAAAAGTTACAACTGATAGTGGCGTAAAAAAAAGGACAATGAGGAAAAGTTTGTACCCCTCAAAAGGATGAAACTCAATGTTAGGAGGAAGATATTGGCATCAATAGTTATGGGATTTAAAATAGTTGACTTCGAAAATTATTGTTGGACTTATAAAAATTTTACTGATTTCATTCAGAAAAGACAGTACCTCAGACA
The DNA here is from genome assembly GCA_001517045.1 of Pseudotsuga menziesii. Lineage (NCBI taxonomy): Eukaryota > Viridiplantae > Streptophyta > Pinopsida > Pinales > Pinaceae > Pseudotsuga > Pseudotsuga menziesii. The sequence goes on from LPNX010171491.1 coordinate 978,832, forward strand.
AGACAGTATAGGGCTTCAGACAAGATAGTACAGGGCTTCAGAAGTTATGATTGGAGTTGGTTACTCCACATCTGTAGATATGCAGTATTTTGCATGCACGAATTTTGAACTTGCTACTAGTGATGTACTATTTGATCCCCATAGTGGGGATGCAAGGATGAGGTAAGAACATATACCCTTTTAACTTTGGCCATTGTTCTTGTTCAATAGTTAAAACCATATTATCTATTTTTTTCAATTTCTCCAATTTCTAACCTATAGTTTCTACTACATTTATGTTTAGGACCACCTGGTGTTAATGATGGAGCTTATTGGAATGATTCCCAAGGAAGTAAGCATTGGGTTTCACCTAATATGGGATTTCTTTGTTTATCACTCTTTTAACCTATACAATTATTCAATATTTATTTCTTCCTATGGATTTCCATGAGCATGCAACTTCTTAATGGTTAACAATTTCTGGATTTTTACTGAAATTTGCTTGAATAAATATCTATGTATGTACAAACAAGTTGAAATTGTTATGTATCAGCAATCATAACGTAAAAAAATATGCTACAGTCATGACAGGACAATATTTTCCTACCCATTAATGATATCTTCTACAAAAGGAAATATAATAAGGTTCAACCATAATTGTCAGATCAAAGCTTCTTATCTACCTTATTTTCCTGTTTATTTTGCAACTCTATTGTATCTCTCAACCTTAGAAATTGAGCTACTCTGGTATGATCATGTAGCCCTTATGTGGTATGTACAGTCAATGAGCTTGTAGCCCTTCTCTTACAGCAACCAAAGAGGGTCACCATAAACAAAATCCAAATCTGAAGCACAATACTATGCATTCATCCCAGATATGCATTCCAAATTGATAAAAAACCAAAGAAACCCTTAGCCAACAAGGATTTACTATCAAAGAAAAAATACTAAGCCATATACTTTCTCAAGAAAAATATGAAGTAAAGCTTTCACATTCTGAAAAAAAAAATTGTTCAAGAGAGTATTCTCCACATTTCCAAATTTTTTTAATCATTTGTACCAACAAAAAAAAGTGGTCAAAACCATCCTCCACTATTATAGCACAAGTCACCAATAGGAAAAATAGATTCCTCTGTAAGATTGATCAAAGCAAAGCCATCTCCACCTAGGAACAGAGGACCATCCTTTGGCTTGCTACCATAAAGATAGCATTGTCCATATATGCCTAGCAATCATAAAAATACAACAGAACCCCTAGAGCTTGCATATTTTCTTGTAATTCATTGATACAAAGTCATGAAGAATATCATCAATACACCCTATAATCGTCTATCAAGAAATAAGAAAAACCATCCTGATGCTTATCAGATCATATTAAGCTCGCTGTCACAATTTAAAATTAGATCAAATCTGAAGCATGTCATCTTGAAGATGTTCAGTCATCCAATAAAGAGCCTGTAGCACTTCAATCGTAGCATTAAGGTCTTTGTAGACATGAGAAAAGGAGATGTAATTAAACTAATTTCATTTGATTTACCTCCTCAAAAGAGTTTTGAGAACAAACTTTCCATTTCAAATTCCCCATTCTATGCGATTTATGACTAATATTAAGTCACCAAAAAAATGAAGTTTAAATGTCCCTTTCTAAGTGAATATGATTAAAATCAGTTTCGGAATTAGAATCCCATCATAGTTATTTGGGCCCCTTTCCCACAAATAGCCCCACACCGTCAAAATAACCCCATTCCTGTACCAGTCTAAACCTATCCTACAGTAAGCTATATGTTTAGTTTCAAATTGAAAGTTTAATTGTGCAAGCTATTCATTTTTGTTGTTTCCAATAGAGTTTTCTTATTAACATGTAAAACATATACACACATCCCTCTGCATGGATTCATGTGGAACAATTCTCAATTTTTAGTTTTCCTCTATCAACAATCCTAATGAATTCTTGGAGTTAAAGATGATTGTTAATAGGCGATGTCCCTGCTGGGTCATGCATACAATAGCTTAAATTGACAATTTACAACTTTACCCTGATTACCACCCATTGATGGTGGTAAATTCTATGGGGTTTCCATGCATGGCTACATGGGAAACCATCGGCCCTAATTATGGACCCTAACTCCGAGGGGATCGAGAATCAAGCCTATGACCTCACCAACGTTTGGGGGAGAGATATGATGTCTGGCTCATGACTGTGTGAGTTAAACATAAGGGCTATATATTGATTTCAGTGATTTGAGAACATGTCTCAATACATTCCTCAGCTGTAGTAACTATATAATGCATCTGCAATATTGGAACATATGAGATTTTATTTCTAGTATGTTTTATATGTTTTTTAATATCATTGTTTTGATTTTAAGACTTAAAATCTAATCTATGATTTTGCAAGATGAGATAATTTCAACGGATTTAAAGAAAAACATAACGCAAGCGCATTTAGATAAAAAGTTAACACAAGCTAAGCTTCCACATTACTGTTAAGCCTTAAGGTTTATTTCTTATACCTTCTTCTAGTTCTTCTTTGGTATGACATGAAAATAACATAAATTTTGTCTGGAACAACGAATCACTAAAAAACCTCAAATAATTCAAGAGTATGAATCTGGGAAAGCAATTCCCAATCAGCATATCATTGCAAAACTCGAAAGGGTTCTTCGTGTGAAACTGCATGGAAGCATTGGAAAGAAATAACTGAAGTACAAAATAGTAATAAATTGTCATAGAGTTTTTTGCATGATTTGTCTTTTCACTAACTACTTCCATATTTGTGAAGTTATGGGCTTCAATGTACAAAGTTATGCATGGATTTTGTATTTTAGTAACACTACTGCTAGCTTTGGTTCTCCTTGCTCCCAAGAGCCTTGAGAAATGAGGTTTAAAGAACTTATATTTAAGATAAGATGATATCATTGCTGCAGCATTTGGATTACATGCGTTGCTTGTTGCTCTTGTGCGCAAATCAATATAGTTTGCATTTACACAAGTGGAACTCTTAATAGAGTTACTTTTGCAGTCTTTGAACTTGTCTAGAAGGGTTGTTTTGTGTCTCCTACGTATCATGGTGTTTGTTTTTAATGGCGTTTCTATTTGCATTATGTTTTTGTGTTGATGGGGTGATGTCCAATAGGACTTGTTGTGTGTTATATTGAATTGGGGTTTGATGGTTACGTAATTGTGATAATAGGCTCAGGTTTGTTGGCTTGTATAAGGTTCAGAGTATGTGACATAGATCTATAGCTGAATGTGTGCTTTTGTAATTAGCAGTATATATATTCGGGTTGGTTATTTCAATGAAAAATACATGAAATATATTAGTCTTTACTGACTAAAAATGGGGAAGAGTATACAAGAACTTGCTTTGCTTTATGTAAGGGATAGCAAGTGTAATTTTTTCCACGTATAACTAGTGGATATGCTCTTTAAAAGTTTAATGCATTCGACTTGTAATCATTTGCTTTTAGTTTTATCAATATTAATGAGTAATTATATTGAAATATCTGATGAACACACATCTTTAATTGATCATCATTTTCCAAGAATAGACAAGTCATACAATCGCTTTTGTAAAAATGAATAGGTAATACCCGTGTGGAAAAATAGGATCGATCTTAATTAATATAATGAAGACGACGATGTCCTGGTTGTTATTCATACAAAGAGGTTGCAAATCCTTGATACTGAAGATTCACTCCTACAACGCATTTTGAATAAGTAGGATTTCTGAATAAGTAGCTTTCATTTTCCAAATTAAATTTAATTCCTGACTGTAAAGAATATATGTTGTTTAGTTCATGGTACTTTTTTGTAGATGCATACGTTTATTCCAGTTCAATTATCGCATTTTGTTTTTTATTCATTTTGTGGAAGCATGTTTTAGAATTTGCATTCAATAACATGCCTATATTGAGCTTGTATGTGCATATATGTCTCTGCTATTGGGTTTATGTTAACTCATTTTTTCATTATGAGAGTAATTACTTTTTTTTTTATAAAATCAAATTATTTAATTCCAATAACATACTATGTTAAAGCATTTCATATTGCATTTCATATTTTCATGTTTGATTGCAATTCTAATAAGATTTTTTTCTCTGCAAGTATGAAAGAACAACTGCATTTTCTTGAGGTTAAGGTGTTAATCTTATTAAATACCATGATTGTTATATTCACATTTGAAATGTATTTTGTCAAATGTGTTTGATCTGATCATTATGTGTTTCTTGTGCAGTTGCTCCAATCAACTATGCACATCTATCTGCAAGTCAGATGCAGAAATTTCTTAAAAAAGATTATTGAAAAAAAAAATTACAATCTGGAAAAGGGAAAGGGCCAGCGCCATTCAGAGGACAAAGAAATAATGTTCATGTACCTCAACTCCCTATGCTAGCCTTAAATGTTTGCAACACCATCATTTTCTAGTGAATCCTACACGAGATTATTATTGTTCATTTTGTAATTTGATTTGTATCAAACATGTTTTTCTTTTTTATAGTTGTTACAACATCAATTATAACAAGACATTTGAGTCTTGTTTTTTATGAGACTCGCGATGCCATGCCAAACTGTGATGGTATGTTCATTTTAAAGATCGGATGGCATTGCTCTCTTTCTGAAAAGAAAAGAAACATGTCTAAAATATGCTATGACATCCCATGGCAAACTGTAATGTGATTTTAATTGCAAAGCCCAATTGACATAGCTCTCTTTTTGAAAAGAAAAAAGACATGACTTATATATGTTATTATATCTCACGCTTGTTATTTTGTAAAAGTGTTAAGTTCAAGAAACTTATACATTCTGATTTGGACTATTCTCAATCATTTGAGAAATTGCAGTGTTCAATTTATCAATATAATGTTATTTGAATGAAATAGTTATGAATGCATTTTTTCATAATAATTATATAAAAAATGTGATTATTAACTATGAGCTTGGGGGCTGTGTTTCCTCTTTCGTTTTGAAATAATATGGTGTAGGTTTTAGATGTACCTTGATTACGAAATGTCATAATAGTTCTCCCTTCCCATTTCAAGTTGATTGCTTATCTTTGTGCAAATCACTTTCTGGTTTTATAACCAATCCTTCCTACATAAGTGTAGCTTAACACTTGTTCCTTAAATACAAGTTATAAATAAATCTTCTACCTATAATCTTAATATTTAGAGTGTTTTCACATTTTTAATCTTTCAAGCTTTTTACCCACCTAAATTTTTTTAAATTTTTATGAATCTTCTTTTCATATCAGAATTTTCTTACTAGTCTTCTTGGATATAATCATGCTTGTTTCACACTTTCTATCCTCTCCGCCTTCCTTTGCACCTCTTGGTGCAAATGCTAGTTTAGTTTTAATTAAAAAATAATTTACTATATTTATTTTTAAAATTAACTGTTGAAAATGGAATAACCTAATCGAACGATCAGGGCTCTATTTAGGCGACAGCGGTGCTCTGTTGGGCGTTGGATTGGTGCAAATAGTCGGATCGATAGGTTATTCTGTTGAAAATTATTTTGTTAGACAAAAATTTAGCCGACCGTATATGGCCGCGTGAGGCGGAATAGTCTCCCGAAGGCTTGGAGCATTCGAAGGAGTTGACTCAATCTATCCAGCGTACGAATCTGTGGCTGTTGTCGAGTCCTTGCTTGATCCGATCCTTACTGCACTGTGGGCGCAGACACGCCGCTAAGACAAGTTGAGGTTTCCGTGGGTTATTTTCAACTTACCTTGAATCGGTATTCAAAGAAATTGGGTGGAACTTGGCAGTATTCAAACAAATTGGGTGGAACTTGGAAGGAAGGTGTGTGTATAATTTCATCTAGTTGAAATCGATAATTCAACCCAAATTGGGTGGAAGGAGCCCCCGATTGAATTCACTAAATTGGGTGTAAACAAGCGGAATAATGGCGATATCGGTGTTGGTTATATGTCCTTATCGTTATCTCCAAAGATTAAATGATTAACATAGAAAAATAAGTGTTTTTAAAAAAAATAAAAATAAAATGGTCTGTAGTTAAAGAGAGAATTCCCAACAATCTCATAATTCTTAAAGGAGCCTTTCTCATAATTATGTCCGTGACAGGGGATATATATGAATCGCTCAGGTGAATTAATTTAGGAGGTAGGTTAAAAATTTTGGCATTTGAAATGTTTTTGGTATAGTTTGTATCAAATTTTTTTAGAAGGATTATTTAAATTTGATTTATCTTGCTTTCTATTAGTCTATATAGGGTGATGTATGCCTCAAACTTTGTATCCCAAGACCCGGCGGCGAGCTTGCGTAAGCAAAAAATGATCATTTTCAGTCTCTTACCCTGTCCCTCTGACAAATCTAATAAATGCTGCTCTGACGCATTGGAAACTCCACTTCCTCCCTGGCAGAAATGATCATTTTCAGTCTCTTACCCTGTCGCTCTGACAAATCTGATCAATGCTACTATGACACATTGGAAACTTCAGTTTGTAGATTTCTGCGGTAAGATAAGTTGTCGTAGGGTTTTTCCGGACAATCCGCAGTAGACATTTTTAGGTCGACGTTTCGATTCCGCATCTGGAACCATCATCAGGACAATTAGTCGAATGGTAAAGCTGCTTTACCATTCGACTACTTGTCCTGATGATGGTTCCAGATGCGGAATCAAAACGTCGACCTAAAAATGTCTACTGCGGATTGTCCAGAAAAACCCTACGACAACATTGGAAACTCCACTTCCTCCCTAGCAGATTGCATGAATGCTTTGCCCAGCAGAAGATTGAACAGTAATAGTGTGGTAACTAGGTAAAAATCCATTGATATAACTGAAACAGTCCCATTGTCTAAGAAGGCAGATTAATTTTGGGTTTTATGGGACTGAATCACTGAATCGTTGCTTTATATTTCAATTAATAATGGAAGAGCTCATTTTATTGATTTGCAGCGTGGCACTTTGTTAAATTTCATGGTTGCTTCTATTTACAAATCATAAAAAATTACTGATTGCTCTGTCTGCACTCTGATTAGGTATGTGTTTTCTGCTGTTGGTTTGCAGGCTTGGACAAACGAAGGACAGTACTTACGATGAAATCGAGAAGGAAAAGGAAGGCCTTCAAGAGCAATTTGGCAACGTAAAAGAAAATGCAAGCCAAACCACCGAGCAGGCCAAAGAGAAAGCCAAGGAGAAAACCAGAGCTACTTAGCAGAAAGCGGCGGAAACGGGGCAGGCTGTTTCGGATAAAGCTAGGGAATAGAAAGAAGTCGTCAAAGAAACGGCATGGGGAGCTGCCAAACAAACCAAGCGAAGCCTAGAAGAAGCCCAAGAGCAGGCGAGGGAAAAATCCCGTGCGATGGCAGAAAAGGAAGGCGAGATGAAAGAATCTATTGAGCAGAAAGTGTCCGAGGTAGCCCAACGAGCCAAGGTAATCAAACCCTGGAATAGGTCCAGGAACAGGTGAGGGAAAAAGCTCGTCAAATGGTAGAGAAGGCAGGGGAGACAAAAGAGTCCCCTGGAAGAAGCAACGAACTGGCTACTGGCACAATGGAAGAAGCTGCGCGGTTCCAACAGGAGGCGAATTTGATAGGCGTCCAGTTTGGCCTTGCAGCATCCTCCAGAGAAATTGTAATTGTATGATTGGGCGCACGAAATAGAGAAAAATAATGGGCAATGGGATCCTTTTTTATAGAGCAATTCTGAGGCAAATAATATATTTTAACTCAATTAAAACCCATTTTCATGCCAATTAGTTGTAAACCACCTTTGAACTCTAAATGTACAAAGAATGTGTACTAAATGTAAAGAATGTGTATGTATGCTATTCAAGTTAAACAAAATATAGCACTTGTTTTTACTTTTTTTGGTTGGGAGTACACTTTTAACCAGTTATCAGCCTTAACAACTCTCTAATCCTTGGTAATGAGCTTATAATTTTCTTGTTCTGAGCATTGAAGATTCTCGACAAAACCGGCTAAATAATTGTACGGGAAATTGTTTTCCTGGGAAAGTTACCACCCAACGCCCTGCTAAATAATTGACATTGTACGGAAAAAGAAAGGGCTCTTTTGTTGAAAGACAAACATCAAGCATAATCCAAGTTCATTTCTGCAAAGTAGCGTCATACAGAGAACTGCTAATTCAAGATAATTACCAATTCCACAGTAACTTTAAAAATCACGGTTATTGTAACTTCTCCTGAAGTTACAATAAAATTTAAATTTCTTAACATCATCATCTTGAAAAAGAACCATCTTTGCTTGTTGCAGCACTAATGTGAAGGATGGTGATGCTGTCACAGATAGTTTAGACTACTATAAGCATTTTTTTCCAGAAAGGCAGTGAATTGCAATAGCTAGTATTAAGTTCTAATTTTACAATAAGATGCTTAGAGGTATTTATTGACCAAGGTTAAACGCTCATGGTCGGACAATTACTTAATTGGAAGCCATGCTTAAATTATACAGTATGGTGCCGGCAAATATTTTAGACTACAATACGCCTTTTTATTCATAAAGACACTGAATCTCAATACCTATTATTAAGTTCTGATTTTACTATAAGCTATTTATAGTGGTAGTTATTTATTGAGAAACGTTAAACGTGCATGAGAGGATTATTCAACTTGAAGCCATGCTTTAAAATATACTCAAATTTGATTGATTTCATAAAAAAACATTGTGTGTAAGGCTATGCATAACTTTGTAAATTGGATTTGTTTGGACTGCCACTTCCCCACCTCCAGCCACCCACAACTCTGTACATTGGATTTCTCATCTCCTATTCATTTGTATTTCTCATCTTTCCTTTGCACCATATAGCCGCAAGCGTCCACATAGAAACCCTCTTCTCTTTCACCTCAAACAACTCAATGGACATATCACTTATATAATAACGATTCCATTTAATTATAATGCCTACAAGAAAAATAGTTTGAAGTCCATTAATTCAAATGTTCTTCATCTTTCACGTTACAAGTACATTATGGTTATAAAATTATTATTTTTAATTACCAAATATTTCAATCTCGATGACAGCAAAATCTATCTATTTTAAAATTTTCCGATCAGTGATTAATTTGTATAGCTTTCATGTTTTATTCTATGGCAATCTCTGTCTCTTTAACTTGAAAACAATTGAGGCTGACGCTTTGGATAAGGCAGCGAAGAAAAAATATCTAGAAGCATATGCCAAACAAAATTGATCGGCATCATAGAACGACCTTCGGTTGCTAAAGCAAATACTAAGGCCGCACTCCACTGACACATTCAAGGTTTATGTTTTTAGTTTAAAATACTGTTTTTAAAGGTACTTTTGAAGTTTTGTGGAAAAATATAGAGATGTAACATTCTATTTGTCTAAACAAATGTGTTTATGTAGAAAAAGTTGGAAAGGTATGTTTTAAATATAATTGTTTTTCAAAAATTTTGTATATATATATTGTGGAAAAATATAGAGATGGAACATTCTGATTTTTTTAAACAAATGTGTTTATTTAGAAAAAGTTATAAAGATATGTTTTAAATATATATTTAAAAAAAATTCAAAATATATATAAAACTAACTTTTATTTCAATTTTAAAATCTATTATTATATAAAAGTCAAATAACATACAATAATGGACCAATATTTTTTTGTATTTTGTTTAAACTAGTATTTTGTTTATAGTTTAAATAATAATTTTAAAATATTAAAAAATAAAAATAATAAAATACATAAATTCACTTCACATAGATTTGAGAAGGATCACTTATAAGCTTCTCATTCATGAATCCTTTGAACGAATCCTTCTAACCAAGTTATGTAGTTTCACAACAATGGTGATTTTAGGAGAATATAATAAAATATTATAATAGTTTTGATATTTAAAAGAGTTAGTTAAATAAAATAAATGAATTATATTAATTAATAATTAATTTAGTTTTTAATATTTTTAAATAATTAAAATATATTTGTAAAATAAATTTATTAATCAAAGTATATATTTAATATAATTATATTTTTTTTAAATAATTAATGATATTAGTAGTGGTAAACATTCATTGAGCAACCTTAACAAAATAGAAAAGAATTATTTGATTTGTTTTAAAATTTTATTCCTATATTCATAAGAACCATAATTTTGATATTTGTCAAAAAAATTAACAATTAAAAAAAAAAAATTAATTTCTATAATTATTTAGTATAATATTACTTACTTTATATAGTTGATTATCATTATTTATTCAATGAATATCAAATTAGAGAGCAAAATTTTAAAACAAAGTGCATTGATTTAATTAAAAAATGACTATATTTATGAATTTATATTAAAACAAAGAATAATAATTAATTAAAGAAAATTACATATTTATAATTTTTTTTAAATGGAAAATTTTTGGCAATCTGCACCAAATTACATTAATAGTGATGCAATTTACACCATATTAAGATGACATATTTATTTAAAATATAAGGAGGATCAAGGCAATCCATTGACAATATCCCTCAAATTAACATCATGGTTATTAGATTAGATCATTTGTGACATAACAAATTTTTCCTAAGAAATAAATTAGAAAAGTTATTTAAGCAAAATTTAGTAATTAGTTTCAAGAAAATAGTAATATTGAACTCAAGTTTCTCCGAGCTCTCTAACGCAAATATTGAATAGATTGAGAGAAGGCCCATAGTTTTCCTCTAACAATGGATGTGTTTATCTATTCTAACGTATTCATCCTAAGTCCTAGCAATCCGGCAGAGTACAAGCTCGAAGTGATCAGGGAGTTGTTCGTACATACAATATTACAGCTATATTCCAATTTCCAATCTTGTTTTATCCGAAAAAACATCGTCGTCTCCTTCGTCGATGAAGTGGCCCAATGTTGGTGCGATATTCATGGCTAAGCACTTTTTTATCTCATCAATAAAGACCACTGAAAGATAGTTAAAAAAATAATTAGATTTTCGTATTAATGAGTTTATCTTTTAGTGGTTTAATCGCATATGGTATTGATTAATTCATGATATTATGGTATTTATATTGATAAAGTTTATTTTAGGGTTTGAAGAATTAATTTTTAAATTCTTAATGTGATTAGCCTTATTATAGAATTCGCTATGGCCTAGTTTAGTTGACTAAGAATAATGGAATTTATCGCCCAAAAGACCTACCAGTTGTAAGGCATATAAAAGTGTGCACCCTTTATATTCTAAGGCAATGACCTTTAACTTGGATAAACTTATAAAGCTATGTCTCCCTTCTTTAACCCTTTTGCACATAAGGGTCTTTGTTAAGAATAGCATTTGTCATAAATGTATAGTGAATGAAGGGTATCTTATATCCTTATTTGCTTGGCATAATTTTGGTTCTCCCTCCTATGTTCCACCGACAAACAAGTTGCGATAATGGAATTTATTGCTTTACTATAAAATATACACAAATTTGATTTCATACAAAAATGTGTAACATTGGCATTGTCATGCCATTTGTTTTAATGGAATTTATTGTCTTACTATAAAATATATGCAAATTTGATTTGATACAAAAATGTGTAACATTGGCATTGTCATGCCATTTGTTTTAATGTGATGCAGGTTTGTTTTAATGTGATGTAGGCGTAACATTGGCATTGTTTGTAAAGCCTTCACTTATAATTTTTTATTTTTCCAAATTGATTAGGTTGAGTGAAATGGGGTCGACACTCGCATTGTTTGTAACGCCTTCTGTTATATTTTTTTTAATTTTTTCAAATTGATTAGGTTGAGTGAGATGGGGTCGACACTGGCATTGTTTGTAAATCCTTCATTTATTTTTTTATTTTTTTCCAAATTGATTAGGTTGAGTGAGATGGGGTCACTTCTCTCCTAGCTTTAATGACGATTTCATTTTCATCGGTTTATGCTCCCATATTAGCCATCTACCTTCAATTGTCATGAATGACACATCAAAAACAGCCACGATTTTTTTCGAAAATTTTATAGTTTTATGTTTATTTTGATTACTTACTGGTATAGTAAAATGTTTAACAATGTTTTAGGAACTGATTAAATATCTTGCAATGTCTAAATATATTAGAATGATATTTATTTTTAAATTGAAATTTCATAATATAAATATTTTTATCATATGATAGTATATTTGAGTAAGTGGTAAAATATTTTTTAATTTACATATTTTTATTATACATGTGCGTTTTTTTAAAAATATATATGTATAGAATTGTTACATAAAGTCCATATGGTTTTTATGTTTGATAAGTGTGTTAAAATAATCTATGTAATGTCTATTTCATGTAATGAATTTTTCATTTTAACTCAAGTTATTAAGGAAGGCTTGGAATTTGATGGGCATATGCCTCGCCTTAAATACTATTGAAAATCTTAAGAAACTGTTTCAAAGAAGGGGCAAATAATTAGGTGGAACTTATTTTGATGATAAAAAAAATTCAAAACGTTATTAATTTTTATTAATAGGTTTTTTTAAGATAGGTGTATACTTACATAAGTGGTTATTATGATATATGTAATAATGGAAATTGTTGTCTTACTTTACTAAAACTTTTTTATTTGATTGAAGGGTAGGTGGTGAGTTTTCCTTCAATGAGGAAGGTTTTGCTTTCTTTCAATTTCTTCTTTTTCTTATATTGGCTTAGCATTATTCAAATATGGAATACTTCCCTCACTTTCATTGCCTTTCTTTTGCCTTTCTACCCTTCCTTTCCAGGATAACTTACTTTTCAATCCCAAATCTGCAACTCCAAGAGAGAGGTGGGTACCATTTTAGAAGGAGAAGTTAGTTTCAAATTCTAATACTATGATACTCTGATATTTAGGCTTTCTTTATGTCCTTCATGGCCTATTTGAGATGTAGTAGTCGTTCTCGCAAAGCTGGTAAAGCTCATCCTCACTTTGGATCCATTGAAATAGAACTTGAGTCTAGAGTCTTCTAAGTACTCAAATCTCTACCATCCTCAAAATGATGCCTAAGTAGGATATAACAACATTTATTCTATTTTTATTGAGTTTTAAGTAGGCTATAACAAAATTTAATCTATTTTTATTGAGTTTTAATTTTTTCTATAGGCAATTGCAAACCACTAGCTATCCCGGATGCAATGTCGGGGACATTGCCACCTCCTGGCTCTTGTTCTTAATGGAACCATTACTATGGGACATGGTATATCGCAAGAGGAAGCCTTATCAAAGGTGTATACAACTTGCGCATGAGAAAGTACGCAGCGTGTATCCTTCTCAATCAATCAACAGGATAAAATATAAATAATATTAGTGGTATGTATTTCATCAGCAAAACGGTGAGCTCTCGTTGCTGGTTTCATTTAGGTAAGCTTAACTCACTGAATTTTCAGATTTATGGTTCGAGAAATTAATTTAATAGCTCATAGACATCATAGAGAGGAGTTGGTTATAAATTGATGTGAGATTTATTCAAATATATATGAACAACTTAAAATATTAAAATATATAATATAATAAGAATATAGATAATATGAATATTTAAGTAACTTAAGTTTATTGAGATATTAGCGTGTATATAAAAATAGTTAATATTGTTGAACTGAATTTTTATTTTGAAAGTCTTACTATTAGTTTTTAAAAGATAAATTAGATTTTGAAAGTGCAATTTTCCATTCCAAAAATGAATTTGGAAATATTTTGAATCTAAAAATTGGAATTTTGATTTCAAAAATGTGATTTTCTATTGCAAAATTATGAATTTTGAAATAAGAAAGTATCAATTTTAAAATTTGGATTCCAAGTCTCAATATCCAATTGCTACAATGTGTATTTAGATTTCATTGTTTTGGATTTTTTTTTTTGTAATGTGGATGGGTGAGTGAAAGCTAATGATGGTCTCTTATAAAGCCAATATATATAAGAGACCAATGATTTTTTTGTGTGTGTGTGTGTGTGTGTTATCATTAGTGCAGATATTGAGTACTTAAATCATGGAATTTTAATCAAGTTTGTGTACATGTCTAGTTTTTTTAAATTGATCATGTTTGTTATATATATCCAAAGTCAATAGGCCCCTTGATTACAGGTCCATGTCATAGTAGAACCTAAGATGGTCTTAACATAATCAAATAAGGTTATTTTTAGATTGTAGATCTTTGTTTGTGCTACGGCATAGACATAACTTATTTAAAAAATAAATCAAATGAGAAAAAAGAGTAGTTAAGTGCTATCTAGATTAGGTAATCCATTGTAGCAAGAAAGCATGTACATTCTAAAGAACACACATTATTAATGAACATGTTCTATTTAGAACATATATACATGCATTTTTACCACATAAAAAGTAATCTCAAACTTAGTGTAAATTTCTCTTTTGTTTGCAAGTTTTCCAACGTCTTCCTTGAAAAGTAGAACAATTATTTTCTTCTATGGTTTGAAGGCAAGTCTTTGGTTTCCAAGATGGAGAACATATCTAATCTAATCAAATCAATAAAAAAAAATTTGGAAATTGCAACCAAGTAAAAAGCTTAATGAATTAAGGCAAAAAGTAGGACTTCAAGAGAGGACAATTTAAATTCTAGCACAATAGATGCTACTATTGTTTCTCCTCCATCACCATACGTGTGTATTGGGGATATAGGGTTCACATATGCTTACCCTATGACTGAGTTGGGGGAGAACCAGAATGTGATACTATCGGGTGGTTAATCAATAACCTCCTCGATAGGAAGGAAGGAGATACAACTCCTCATTTATGTATCATAGGTGATACAATATATGCAAGAAAATTTATAGTGGACGATATAGGCTCATTTTTCGAGCTTTTTATAACGTCTCCAAGGATAATTTTGAAAGAGCTTGTCAAGCAGACATCTGGCTCATAGAGGAATGCTCATCCTCATTGTGCACCAAAAATTGGGTTAAGTATGGGGCGGGCATTGATTTATCTCGCTTTCTCCGGGGAAAGCCTATCACATTCCGTTGGGGCGAAGGGGCCGAGTTTACTATTATCACGAAGGCACAGTATTTAGCTCCAAGGGTTTGCTCAATTGGTAAGATGTGCGTATATTCTCTCGGTTCAGGGAGAGGTCACGGGTTTGAGCCTTGAGTCTTTTGGGGTTAGGCCTTCTGCTAGGATAGCCGGCAGTTTACCACCTCTACCATCCACAAATATGGGAAAGTATTGCTGGGTTTCGTGTGGATTTTCCATCTAAAAATAGAAAACACAGTACCTATTATTTTGCTTTCCCATACGTGGAAGGTCCCTTTGGGTTTATTTCATCCTAGGTTTCACTCCCTCTTATTTGTGTGCCACTTTGAAAAAAATGGAAGGCCCTTTTTCGAGAAGGATCGTGCAATCGCCGCCCTGTTCCATGCAGGGTTAGCTTTGCACACCTTTTGTCGGCAGCACTACGAAGACTGGGGCACCCTATATACTTTTTTTTCAAGAGGAAAAAATCTGCCTTTGTTATTCATAGAATCAAAAGACATTATACATGTTCAGCAAGATCAGGCCGTGACAACCACCCTGAAATCAAAGGAGGAATGGCACCAATATCAAGAAATGAACCCATCAGAAATCAGACTCATCATGTTAATGGGACTGTCAGATCAGTCACATCCATCGAGAGCCAATAACCCATCTGAACAGCGTTCTAAAGAGGAACACTTCTGAGGGATAGACATAAACAGAGACAGGAAAAACCCTGTATCACCAAAGATATCATGCAAAGCATGTACAAAGAGACAGCATACTACTTTTAGAAAAACTGGAAATATCCAGAAAAGACCAGACAGTTCTCAACATGTTCCACAATACAGCCCTTTCCTTGAGAAAGAGGAAGTGCCTTTTTAGAAAGACGGTCAGCCGCATCGTTGTGCTCTCGATAAATGTGATTGAATGACAGACCCTGAAAGCTAGTAGATAGCCTCTTCGTCTCCCGACACCAATGAATAAGTTCAGGTGGGGAGAGAGTTGATGATCCCTTTGCCCAGTTGATGATTATCTGAGAATCACCGTAAACTTGTGCAAGAGGAATCCCCATCATTTGGGATATGTGAAGGAGCGCCCAAAGACTGAGCAACTCCGCCTTGGTATTGGTGCCATGTCCGACTCCTAAAGTGATTTCCAGATAGTGGGAGTCACTGATGAAAATGATAATACCGGCTCCTGCAATCCCTTTTTGAGATGCTCCATCCATAAAGCCACAGGGGAAAAGTTTAACAGGTGGCGGGCCAATGATTCTGCAAATCTTCTTTTTTGAAACAGACCCCTTCAATGATGAAGAGATAGATCTCATAATATTTTGTATAATACTATGAACATCCCTGTGTTTTCCTTCAAAGATCCGCTGATTTCGAGCTTTCCATATCAGCCAAATAGTTTTATACAGCAATGAAAAGAATGGAGATGACTGAGGGATGGTTTTGTTCCAACCTGTAACTAAATCCACAAATTTGATATCAGAAATACAAACATTGATGTTAAACCTGTCCATGATACTGCCAGCCACCAATTTCCAAACCCAACAGCTTGTAAAGAGGTGATCGACTGTTTCCAGATTCGTATAACAGAGCGAGCAAATGCCAGGGCCCGAAAGACCACGACGCTGAATATTATCCCAGGTTAATATTTTATTATTAAAATCCAGCCAAATGAAGCAGGAAATTTTAAGGGGCAGAGATTTGTTCCATACAGGAGGGCTGACAGCCATACTGTCCTCAACCATCAAAGATTGAAAGATGCAATTATAAGCCTCTTTTGCTGTGATATCCAAACCACTCCTATTGAATGACCACGCTAACATATCAGGGCTATCATTCAGCCGAATACCAAGAGCCAATAATCCTTTAATATAATCATTCCAGGTCGTGGAGTAAGAGCCTGCAAGATCGATATCGGACGAAGAGTACCAATAAAAAGGAGCTGAAGAGCAGGGATTGCGAGCTTGGGCCAGGGTACAAATATCCAAATCAGCTAGGTAAGAACGCAGGTCTTCAGGAAGTATAAATGTAGAGCCCATTCCCACAATCGGATCCACACCGAGGTGAATACGCTCACCATTCCCAATCTGCCAGGACAAGAAGCATCCCATCCAAGGAAGAGTTTGAAGAAACCCGCGCCAGAAGAGAGAGATATTCCTCGAGCAGAATTCTTTTGTTCTAATCCAGTCAGCCACAGATTTGCCATTCATATATTTCGCCTGAAGGACATAAAACCAGATACCTTTGGAGTGCAGAGCTTTCCAGAATACATTCATCCGAAGGGCCAAGTTGAAACAGTTAAGGTTTTTAACCCCCCATCCTCCAAGAGCTTTAGGCCGAGAGATATCAGTCCACTTAGCTAGATGAAACTTGAAGGAAGTTTCAGTAGTTCCCCATAAGAAGTTACAAATCATTTTCCGGAGCTTCTGAAGGATTGAACATGGTATGGGAGCAAGTCCCATCCAATACACCGGGATGCTGGCTAGAATAGAGTTAACCAAGACCAATCTCCCTCCAAGCGATAGATAACGAAAGGCCCAATGATTAATTTTCCTTTCAAATTTTTTCAAGAGCCAAGACCAGTCAGCAACACAGTAGCTCAAAGGCTTCAGATGAAATCCAAGATAAGTAATACCCAGCTGCAGAGGTTGAATTTTATAGGGCAAGGGCAAATTGAAGTCAGCCAGACAGGCATCGCTGAAATTGTGATAAAGTAAACAGGATTTATCAGCATTAATGTGCATACCAGAGGCTTTGCAGAAGCAATCAAGGAGGGATTCAAATGCCAGCCAATCCTGAATGGAACCCATACCCATAAGTATAACATCATCAACAAATAGGAGATGGGTAAGAGTAAGTACAGGAGAGAACTTAATACCCCTGATGAGACCATTATCCCGGGCATCCTTAATCATCAGACTAAGTCCTTCAATAACAAGAATGAATAACAGCGGAGATAAGGGACATCCTTGCCTGATGCCTCTGGAGGCAGTGAAAAAACTCGAGGGCGTACCATTAACCAGAACAGCAAAGTTAACCGTGGAAATACAGCTCATTATCCAGTTGACTGTGAGAAGGGGAACACCAATTTGAATTAAGATAAGTCTCATATAAGTCTAGTCCACACGGTCGAATGCCTTCGAGAGATCAAGTTTAAGAACAAAGGAGCACGCATTCTTAATTTTGATAGAGTGGAGAACTTCCTGAACTATACCGATAGGCTCANACTTCTTGAACTATACCGATAGGCTCAGTGATCTGTCTATCTTTAAGGAAGCCAAACTGCTCTTGTGAAATACCTTTGTCCAAAAAAGGTTTGAGCCTAGTTGCAATGNACCTAGTTGCAATGACTTTTGCTATAAGCTTATAAAGCAGATTACAGAGAGAAATGGGCCTAAAGTCTGCAAACGAACGAGGCTTATCAACCTTAGGAATAAGGGAGATGANGTACGAGGCTTATCAACCTTAGGAATAAGGGAGATGAAAGTAGAGTTCAGAGATGATGGAATATAGCCAGAAATCCTTGTTGAATCCACACATTGGACAAGTAAGGGGCCAAGGAGACTGAAGAAGTACAGGAAGAATTCCACTGGCCACCCATCGGGACCCGGACTATGGTCTTTCTTAAAAGAAAGCAGAGCTGACTCAATTTCAGTTAGGGTGACCTGAGAAGTAAGACTAGAAGAGGGTTCCGGATCAATCATACAGGGAAAGAGAGAGATGACCTTTAGTTGTTGTGCCAAGTAGGTCTTACCCTCATCTTTGAAAATCTTTTCAAAGAAATTTTTCCCCAATTCTTTTAAGGGACCATCGTCCACATATACCTGACCAGCTTCATCTTCCAAAGACCAAATCATATTATGAGTTCTTCTACCAGTGGCAAAGGAATGGAAGAATTTAGTATTAGAGTCCCCCTGAAGATCCCATTTCAATCTACTTTTGAGCTTCCATGAAAGCTGATGATGATCCAAGATGCTTAGTCTTTCAGCATTGAGTCGGGATAGGCAGTCTAACTGCTCCTTTGACAATATACCAATGGACAGTAGAGAATCAATGTCTCTATCCAGATTGACGAGAGAATCAGAGAGACAAACAGACTGCTTTTTAGTCCAAGATTTGACATCCAATTTTAGTTTCCTAAGAATAGAGCAAAGATCCTCAAAATCCGATAAGGGAATATCGGCAGTAGAGCGATTCCACCAGCTTTGAAACCAATCAGAAAAGTCAGCATATTCCAGCCATGATCGGTTGAACTTGAACGGATAATTGAAAGGCCCTTTAGGCTGATTCCATTCCAACAAAACAGGAAGATGGTCAGAGATGAGGGATTTATGTACCCAAGTTCTAAAAGAACCAAGATGTGGTAATAATGTGTTGGATACTAAGAACCTGTCTAAATATACTTACTTTAGTAGCTTTTCTTACTTATGTGCCCGGTGCCGCATCGATATCGATGGGCATGTAGATCTAGTTTTATACATTAATGAGCGAGAACTCTCTTTTGTTTTAGATCTCAAGAAGGAGTTTCCAAAGACTCCATGGGATTCGAAGGTTGTAGACGGTCTCATAATGTGTTTAACCGAGACACCCCCGTGGTATCTCCTTTTCTTAAGTTATCAAGGTATACGTTGGCTTCTCAAAAGTGCGCCAAGTAGCTTGGGGTTCACATATTGGCCTTAACATTCATCACTATCATTCTATATGTTGTTCTCATGATCCCATTGATCTATAACCGGTGACTTTATTCTTGTTATCCCATTTGTGTGAAAGTAGAGCCTTGGTGCTTAAATGAATTGTGTCTAAGGCTCTAGTGTTGTAGCAACGGCTTCGTGCAAGAAGTTCTCGGGTAACACCTCGTAGTCGGCTGCCAATAGTCAGGAAGAGCTACCAATGAGCCAATGTGAAGAATAGAAATAGGAAGCATATGTAACTATCAATGAGCAATTGAGTTCAGTACCTATGGATGGTGAGACAAATTTCAAGGAATTCGTTGTTTAAAAAGATGAATTGAAATGTCATGATGAAGCATGAAGAGATTGCAGATTGTTGTAGTGTCATGAATATAGTAAAGCAATTTTGAAGGAGTTTAAGTGCACTGTAACTTAAAGTGTTTTGTGCAAGTTAGCTCTGAAATTGGTACATGTAGAGGGTCATAAAATTACACAAGAATCATCACCTAAACCAACAACATAACTCTCATCTATAGCCACCTATCTCATCATCAAAGAAGAGACACCTTGGCTATGTTAGCCATCTTGAAAGCCTCTACCCTTCTAATCATCGCAAAAGAAACCCATGTAGCAGAGAAATCAGATTTTGTAGTTGTTCGATATGTAAAAGCTAGCCAGATGATTTACATTGACGTGCAGTACAGTAATTATTGGCATGGCCATTGTGCGAGGCAAAGTGGTTAAATTGATAAGGGAAACCCAAAATAAAAGTTCACATGAGTAATTCAAGGGTGTAACATGACCTATGACTATGTCAATATATAACTCAATAGCGATTGCAACATCACAAACCTTGTGATTGAAATTGTAAAGCTTTCTTCCTTCAACCAACAGAGAGAAGAAGGCTTAGGGTGAGGAGAAGTAGGAAGACCAAGATTTTCAACTAATTTTGCACTAACCAACATTTTTCTAATGTGATTGTAAATAATCAATGTTACTAACTTGTCTCTAATTTAACACATGTGTAAATAGAGCTTATTTTATGTTGTTGCATAATTGGAACTCATAAGGTTAGGTGGCTAGGATTGGCCAATAAAGTGACAGTGTCTTAATTCAAGTTTCCTTTCTAGCCCATCTCAGAAACAAACATGGTTTTGATAGTTCTTGTGTCCTAAAGTTATGAAGCAATTTTTGGACCCAAAAACACTGCAGATTATTCTCTTTTGACTTACTTCCAAGCGTAACACTTGTCAAGAGATTTCCAACAAGGTATTACAACAAAAAATTGAAGTTGGTATGTGAAAGTTATGGCCCTGGGAGACTCGACTTGGATAATATTTACTTGGGCTACTACACTCCGCTGGGATACTCTAATCGAAGGGGATAGGCTAATCCACTAGGATACTCTAATCACCTAGGCTCTAATCTGCCCAAGTTCTAGACTAAATTGTATAATAATATATAATGAAGTTAACCTAAATATTACTGTGTAATTACTAGGACTAAGGAACTTGAGTGAGAATTTAATGGCTAACTCAGTGCTTAATAAGCTAGTTCAATCCCAACAAGGTTAAGTGACGGTAATATTATGACTCATAATAATAGAAAACTTGAATTACATACCTTAAATGGTCTAACTAGAGAAAGGTTAATATAGTTAGCTATTAATTATGGGTGAAACTAAAATAGGCCCCGTACTCTATACTAGTGGATATAAAGAATGATGGTTCGACTCCATAGATAGTAAGGCTAAAAGTCTGATTCACTTACCTACTATAGAGCTCTTCACATGTAGGATGCCATTCCAATATGACTAAGATAGTCAATAAAAGAACACGTCATAAACCATGGATGAAAACGTATTTAGGGCTTAGATTTACTAATTAATTAAGCTAGTTATAATATCTGTAATAATATTGTCTCTTCAACAGTCCTTCTGAATCATAGCCATGTACTCAAGCGGGTTAGTATTTCTTGGTATAGAGTAAGAGCATACATTAATCTAGTAAATAGGTATATTAGTTACCACTAAACCTTATACTGAGTATTACAAATATTCTTAGAATTAGCTTATTACTAGTTGCATATGAATACATGAGTTAAAGTAAATCTATAACCCAGTACGAGCATAGAGCCCAATAAGTAAGGAATATAAGGTGTGGGCATCGTTAATTAGCATCGTGCTCTTTAATGTCATGATATCGTAAACATGGTCCTGATATCGTAAACGTGGTCAGATAGGTCTATCTATTTGTAAATTAATTAGCTTGTTATTTAATTTATTACGGTCTTAACAGGTTATCCTTATTCTTTAGTGTATCTTATGTCTTGGTGCTAACATGACTACAAGGCTTCCTTTTGGATTCCATTTCCAGCCAATTTCGGTCTTTCTACCAGTGCTAGTTTCCCTAAAGGCTATGTCATACCTCACATCCCCTTCGGTACTTCAGTCTCCCCAGACATTAGGCCCTCCCTTTTGCTGGAGCTTCACTAGTATAGTTCGACCTTATAGTAGCACCAGACCAATACAAGGAGCCAACCTTGTGCCTAGATTTCGATCTAATCCTAGGAATAAGGATGTTGTAAGTTGTAACTCATAAGGGGGTCCATCGGGACCTTCCCTTCATACTCAAGATTCCTTCTCCAACACTTGGTTTCCTTTTTGGCGATGTTGAATATTCCAAATATCTCACTATTAACTAATAACCTAGTGTGTCATCACCCTTAATGGCTTACTATATTTACCAAAATCCCATCAGGCATCCCCAAGTTCAATGGAAAACTAGTCAAGGATCCATAAAATCACATCATAACTTTGAAATTGTGGTGTTTATCCAACTCTTTGTTGGATGACAACATTTGCTTCAGATTGTTTCAACGCATCTTGACATGTACTACAATGAAATGGTATACTAAGTTTCCCAGTGGCTCTTATCATGATTTCTCATCGTTATCCATGGCAATTTTTTACCCATCTTAAGTTGCCCATTCGCTATGAGACTAGGACTTAATTATTGATATTACTGCAACAAAGTACCTCCACACATATTTCTGATCATATTTATGAATGGAGAAGGAAGTGGCACCTCATTCACATTGAAATACCAGATAAACTTTTTTCAATTGGTTTTGAAAGTCTTTAAATTACTACCGATTGCTAAGTATATCGGTATGTCGAGTGTAATTATGGAGGAGAAGGTTATCCTATAGGATCAGTACCTAGATTTGATCTACTCATAATATGGCACCTTATATGATATCATTCCTCATGTGCCTCTTCCTTCAACTGAACAATCCAAACCTACTCCCGTCCCATAGATGGAATCATAGTTTTTATTACAAACACTATGGTGAATAAATTGGTTGATCCAATGAGTTGAATAACCATTCATTCATCCTCAGTTGTTAATTAGTCCATAGCCCCATCATCTTCAATCCCAACCCAACCCTCCCAATTTAATTTTTAATGCAAACCACACCATATGGTAATAGTAATTAGCATGGGGGTAAGAAGACAAAAATAATGAGAATAAAACTAACGATGGGAAAGGGATTACTCCCACCACAAATGTTACTACCAGAGAGGGTAGGGGGAAATTAATTCCTTTCCTTCCTTGAACAATTTTTAAAGGAGACCATTTAACTTACAAGTGGCCACACATGGAGAAAATTCATAAGTAACTTATGGCCCAAAGGAATTCCACCCTACAACTAGTTGTCTTGACCAATCCCTTTCCTCCACCACAACAACATCTGGTAGCATCTAATCCCACACCTCCGTAAGGATATCATGGTGATAATTCCTAGTCTAAGGGTATACTAGCGAAGGCTACAAATCTACTACTAGCCCCAACACCAGGGGTTTGATTGGCCAATGGTAAAAGGTATATGATTGGTATTACTGGCATAGGAATTTAAGTGTGGACCATATGGGAATAAAAGAATAATAAAGTCAAAGTAAAAGGGTTATATTGTCCAGTATACATTCCCCATCAAGGATAAATTTCAATAGGGGTTAAATATATTGGGATGCTACTTGTTTTAATGGAAATCAAGGGGGAACTACACATGTTTTCACCAATTTAACTCGAAACAAAGGGGGCTGAACCCCTAGGGATAGATAGATTTATCATTCTAGACATCATTAACCAATCATTATTCCAACCCTGATATCTATAGAATGGGGACCCCCTACTTTAACTAGGACAAGTCTATTAAGATCCATTAATGGAGGATTAAATCAAGGGGTTTATTCTTGTAACCTCGATCTCAGACATATAAAAATATTCCAATAGTGGAGAGTGTTTGTGGGGGGAATAATTATATATAGGATCTTCTTCTTCTGTGGTTTTTTAACAATTGGCTAAAGTATTATTTTTCCTACATATAGTTGGTGGGACCTTGAACTAAGGGGAGGCCCCACTCAGTCACATTGAATGATGAATAGGTTGATCAACCACGGTGACTGATATAATAACAATTTATAAACCTATGGCCAATCTAGTCACAAACAACAAAGAGAAAACCCCTATAAAAACTATAAAGAACCAACAAGAAAAATTACTCACCCAAAGAGTGGAACCTCAAGGCGATGAAATCCAAGGAGCCCTCTTTAGTGAAAAGCTCAAAAGGGATTTCTCAAAATAAATCCTGGGGTTAGAAGAACCCAAGACAAATAAACAAAGGTTAAAATGAAATAGTTAGGGTAACTTTCACGTAATCAATCACCCAAGGTGCAAGTACCCTTGTGTATACGGGCACCCTTTAAGGGAGTTGAAGGCAGATGTTAACCATCTACCTCAGGTACTTCAAAAATTTACCACTTGCAGCAAATTTTTTAGGAACCTAGGAAAGGCCAATAAGGGTGCCACTTCACCACTAGTAGCTAGGAGGAATAGTCATGGGTAAATATTTTATGGGACTATGAACGTAGAACATAGATACTAGACCTAAAGCCTTTGATGAATTGGTGTGACCCCGATGACTTTCCAATCCAATTGAAACCCCCTAACACAAAAAATACCACTAAATGCAAGAAGAGGGGATAATTGATCACCTTCCCTAGCTTGACCTCATGCTTGATGCATGTATTATATGTACTTTCCTAGCAAGTACTTATTGCTACTAATTATTTTTTCACTTTTTAAATGTTGGTAATGGTAACTATTCACACGCCAATTTATCACACCACAAAAAATCCAAAGGCCTAATTGCTTAAACAATGATGTAGGGTTTACTTTTTCTTTCTAATGTAGTCACATATGAAACAAAAGGAAAACAACTAACTCATACACAACCACCAACACACATTAGATCACAAATTAGATCATGATTCACTTAGCACTAGGTCATTAAACATCAAGTGACAAAAGAAGTTTTGCCTGTTTAAGAAAAAAAAAGGAAAAATTAATTTATTAAAAAATATCTCCCAACCTACTCTACCTTCTAAACTGAAGGTTCAAACTGGAAAGAGTCTTTTATAAACCACATACATAAATAATGTAGAAGGGTGCAACCAAGTTGCTCTATATCTCAAATAAAGAGGGAAACTAGTATGATATTTGGGATCAATTTTCCCCCAATTAAATAGATATCAAAAGTTTGAGGGGTTTCACTACCTAGAACTAAGAGAGGAAGAAAAGTACTGAAATCACCTATTGTTACTCAACCTATAAATCCATCAATTGTTCAAGAATTCCTCTCACATGAATGAGTAGTAAGACTTCGGAATTAAGATTGTTGTCAAGCATCTCTCAAGGCCTTCATCTCAGCCATTCGCACAAGCATACATGCATAAGGAACACAAAAGAGATTCAATCTCCCAACCACACATATTCTGAAAGTCTGAAGATATAGAGGAATATAATCTACCTCTAGCTAAAAGGGACAACAAAGAATGGAGATAATCCATCTGCAGGTTTAGCGTAGGGAAATATGAGCCGTCTTATGGGTTTTCAAAGGCAATTACAATAGTCTAATTGATGGATCCAGAGCATAGTATCGGCAATGCTTCATCAAAAGTGAATTTTTAGAGAAATGGTGTGGAGTGTTTGTAATATCCTGAATTTTGGACCTAACACTTATAGGCATGAGCCTATTGATTATGATGTTATCTTGATGTTTTATTTTTATATATTGGGTCGAAGACGCCACTGCATATTAACATGATGATTTTTTTGTACATATAGGGTGTAAGACAATTGTTGATGATATATATATGCTTGTTGCATTGGGCGTGGACCCTGAAGCACATGATTGTTAAGATGTTTTGTGTTGAGCGAGGAGCTCTGGAGAACATGGGTAATTAATGTTTTGTGTTGAGCAAGACGATATGGAGACCATGAGTACTTATATTTGTGTTGAGCAAGAAGCTCTGGAGCACATGAGTTTTGAGACATTTATATTGAGCGTGAACTTTCTGGAACACATGAAAAGATAAGTTGGAAGTGTTGGGAATAATCCTTGGAGCCTTCCATGTTGATGTTGAGCATAAGCTCTGGAACATTAAATCCTTGGCCATTTTATCCCTAGGTGTATCATACAAGTACATCCTAGCATTAGTGTTGAGAGAAGAGATCTGGAATTGCACTAAGTTTGTAACTCACTATTTTTAGCGTTGAGTATGGGCTTTGGTAAGCGCTAGGAGTTACTGAAAATAATTAATGATTCCTAAGTGAAAATGACTCAAATATTGATCTCATCAGACTTATCTATAAGTGATTAAATTAAATTTTGAATCTATGTATTCTCATCAAGTACTGAAGAACTACCATGTTATACAAGGGAATCCAACATGCAAGGAAGTTTAGAGTTTCCTAGCCTAGTATACCTAACCATATACCTAATGACCTTAATGAAGAAAGCGTCATAAGTCTAGGGATCATAGTATATGATACCCAAAGACACATGTTAGCAAATTTTATATTATTATATATTTTATACATCTTATGTATACAAAATAAACATAGTAATAATATTAATAATGAAAGAAAGAAGGAGAAGCTCCATTTATTATTATTATTACTAAGAGAAAAATTAAATAGTATAATACCTACAAAGGTCTAAAGAGGAACTAGTTAAAAGTTCCTAAGTTAAAGTATTAAAAATACCCAAAATAAATAAAAAGGGTTAAATTAAGAAATCAAGGATTCTTGATTTAACTGCCCTTTTGACTAAAAAGTCTGTCTATAAAGTTCCAAGCCAAAGAGAGGCTTGGGGACCTGATCTATCTTTTTGGGGTCATTATTCTGCCTGCTAATTCTCAAGAGAGAGAGTTATTGGAGAACATTTTCCCTAAGAGGAAGAAGGAGAACTAATCCAGACCTGATATACCAGTTAGGGAAACCTCACCTTAGGAGCTCTAAGCTACTTGCATGTTGGAACCATCTCGGGAGGATCCGAATTGAAACCAGGAACGGTTATGGGTCATGGTTGGGTGGAACGTGGTAGTTCCCAAGTGATTCAGTCATCTAATACAGAGTTCAGATCTGCCTATGAATTGTTAATGTTGTTTATTTGAGTGTGCAAGTTTTATCCATTAAAGGAGATTCAATTTACATGTATGAGGTTCTAGACTTCCTATTTCATTTTCTAGAATAAGTGTTGGCTAGACTAGGAAAATGTTTACATTATATTTTTTAACCCTATGCGTTTTGGTTTCTGTCTAATTCTTTTAGGGTTTACATTTTTAACTATAACCCTAGGCTGTAATTTAATTCATGTTTCAAGATTATTAAGGGTTTGGTATCTTTTACTGTTTTAATATTGTTTTTTTACAAACTAAGAATTATATCAGATTAAAATACCTAGCTATTTATTTCCCTATTTACTCACATTTCATATTGTCAGTAGAGCCATGTTTAAATAAAATACTAGTTCAGATCTAAGCTTAAATTAAAACCTAGATTTAATTGTACCATTAACAAATTATAATAACAAGAAACTAACCAATGTATATATATATATATATATATATATATAGTATCAGGTATAAAATAGAAATATAATTTTTATCTATCAACATTGTATTTTCCATCTAAGAATAAATTATAAACATCAAATACTAGTACTAAGATAAGAACCAACGAAGACCTTTCGAGGTCTATATAAATAAACATTATCATAAACCAATTAACAGACCAAGTAATCAAGACCCTACAAATGGCCCACGATTTCTACTATCTATACTAATTAATTCTACGAAGTATAAACAATAATAACTTTATTAACATTACGAAGTCGTGGCTTAAATAAACATCCCAACTCTATAATATTAAAATCCACATAAACAGAAATCGCATGTCATAATATTAGGTCCTACAACAACCATGTAATAATAACCACAGTATCGTTACAATGTTAATTTACAAACTATATATTTAAACAAGAAATCTCAGGATCGAATTCTATGGACATTTCAAATGCCAATTTGCATACCATAAAACACAACGCCCATTATATTAAAAACCCCAAGAGAATTTAATACATAGTAATCAATTTATAAAACCTCATTATAATAAACAACGACCCAGGATCGAATCCTATAGAGTCTTTCTACATTTTATAAAGCCACGCTATACACAGTTTTGTATGCAGGTTGTAAACATTAAACTGATTCTTTACATAGAGGTCCTAAGACCCTTACATTTCACATATGTTGTAATCCATGGCCTCGGCCTCATAAATAATCAACATCAAACTAAAAATAACTATTTCAGTGCTTAACCCCGTCAACAAAACAACCTACAACAAAGTTTTCCCACACAGGGTTTACACCCACGATATTCTTTGCATTTGTTTTTAAATACACATTAAATAATAAAACAGTAAGTATCCACCCATCTATGCTATCACAGTTACGATGGTGAGTTCCAAGGCCATTCACGGCGTGGCCTCAAAATCCATCAGCGCTGACTGTTTAGTCATCCACTTAACTAATATACCCAACGAAGGCGGATGCCATATAAAACACAGGTATAATAACCATGGAATGAAACAAATCATTATAATAACATCAATGCAGCATATATTTATAAACACAGTAATTATAAAACCATAACCGAGTTTACACAGTTGTTTCTTTTTTGCCATTGCACCATTGCAAGCAATGGTGTTGCCCCTTTTTACATAACATTAAATTAAAATACAAATTATATCATACACATGGAGTCTGTCAAAGGTACCAAGGTTCTCTGTGCTGCTAATTTCACCATTTAAAATACATTCCATTCCATTACAAGCTTAGGCCCGAAGGCCATCGAAACCCCACAACAAACCCCAAGTCTGTCGTTGCCCAAAAACGCAGAGTTCTTCTAGACATAGTCAACCCCAAACTAAAACGCATCTTTTGGAACCGGACTCAATCAACCCCAACCAATGACGAGTTAAAATCAGTCTTAATCGTTAAGCCCAGAGGTAACAAGTGAAGACATGTTTAACAGGCTTACCGTAAAATATATGGCATTTCCCACGACTTGCAATCGAGCTACGAACCATGCCTCTCCTCGCCATCCCTGAAACTTACAACCACAAAATGATAACGATAATGGGAAGTATGAATCGTGAGTAAGCTACAAACAAACAATGAATGCTGTGAAAACCAAACATTTCTCATACCTGCCATCCTCATGGAAGTCACGTTCTCCATACTGTGCAGGAGTAAAGGGAAAGCAGTTACATTGCAAATGACCAAACCCCGTCATGGATCCAAGCCCTAAGTTGGGCTCCCACACATCCCAACGTGCATTAAAGACGCCAAGCTGTCTTCCATTAACGATCTCCAAACCCACTTCTCTATAGTTTGTATGCGTTACAATATCAAATGCCTCCATTTCAAGCAAAGTTCTAAACCCCGAGTGCAATGGTTTAAACTCGCCACCCCTAAGTCAATACATTTCTTAAGTTATCACAACATCGCATACGATAGGTTTAACACCTTAGGAGTATGCTCATCGAACTCTTTAGGCTCTAAGCCTAAGACCATGGCATATGCAATATGCCATGGTATGTTGTTAAGCATAAAGCCAAGTTTTGTTTTTAACAAAATTTTTGTGAATCTGTAAAAGCATAAAATGAAAGCATATATTATTGCTTTTCAAAAATTAAACATATATTACAAAAATGCTAGGGTATTAATAGTTGATAGCAATTACACCATGAATAATAAGTGTCATTAAAATACCAAGTTTGTGTCATACAATAATAGGTGTGGTATTGACCTTGTCACTAACACAAGTCTATAAAGAATAATAATAACAACCAGTAGATGTCATTAGCTGCAAGTACGAGTGCTAGCGATCAAACGTTCAACACTTCGTAACAAGTTTTTCATAGCTAAGTACCCTTCTTGAAAACATGATAAGAGTGCATTAGTTCAACAGAACTAGGTAAGCTCGTTAGACAAGTAGAAACTTTTACCGCTCAGGCAGTTACATGGGAGAACTAGTCCGGCCACTCCACCCACTTTGGTTCCAAAAACAAAGTTAAGTTAGAACCATGTATACAACAGAAAGCACATGAAAAATAACAATGAAGTATCAACATAAGAATAGCGTAACCATAAGAATAGCATAGTATCAACATTACGGCATTATAATTAAACACAGTAAACATAGTAATAATAATAACTGAAAGTAAGGAAGTAGGACATAAGAATAGCTTACGACAAATCAGCAGTACAATCGAGTACGACACATTCCACAAGTTCAATAATGTCTAGAATAGGTAGTTTTAACTAGCCTAATAATTTTTTTTAATTTTCAATTTTGAGGGATATTACAGTGTTACATCAGAAATGTTGCATCGAGGATGTAGTATTGAAAATGCATTGCAGGTGTGCAAGTAGCAATGTCCAATAATAGAAACTATAAATTAGATATGTAATTACGCTTTAGCATACAATCCCACTATTATAAACCTCTGATAAAAACTTGTGCTCTTGATAAATCTTGAAAGCAAAAATCTTAAAATAAAATATAGTACAAAGCATTACACACCTAATGGCATAGAAAAACGTTATATTTTAGTAGAGGCCAATCTAATTCCAATATCTTTTAAACCTCCAATTACTAATCCATGAAGAGAAGTTTTTATGAATAAGAAGATTAATATGGATTTGCTTAGAGATAATTATACTATGTATAAAACAAGAGAAACAACTGCTACACAACCTTCAAAGGATGAAGTTCCTATAATGAAATCTTTGGTTAAAAAAATAAACATTATTGAAACTAACCATGAGCATGTCCACTCTCCTCCAAACTTGATCCACAAATTCAATAAGGGGTTAGAACTTCTATGGTTATAATGGCACAAGTAAAACATTCTAGAGTATGTCCTTACCTAAAAAATATTTTATATATGGTATAACTTTTCTTAAAGGTAAGTTATCTATTTTATCTAGATCCGTTATACAAAATTATTAAAAAATATTTTTAATTTATATTCTAAGTTAAATATTAAAAAATATTTTCATCTTTAGATTTAAGTTATATAATTGAACCATGAGCCATACAAAATTATTAACAAATATTTTGAATCTAAACGTAAGCCATTTTAATCTTTATTGAGATCTAGGAGTTTGAGGCCCAATAGGAAAATTTTAGGAATTAAATTAGTTAGAAAGTACTGAAAAAGAAACCATGCTGTTAGAAGCGTTGTAAATTATTTTCATATGACAATTGGTAATAACAGTCGGTGTTAGAAGCGTTGTAAATTATTTTCATACAGTTGGTAATAACAGTCGTTCAAATGGCCCTGTTGCAGCTGGCATGTATTATCCGGTACCACATCCAAGGAGGTGGGTACCTATCCAAGGGGTCGGCTACCCTTCTAGCCTTGTCACAAGGGGCTATTAAGCATCCCTACCCCGCCGGTTTTGAATCTATGACCTCCTTGGAGATAACACAAGCTCTTAACCATTGGACCCACTCAGGTGCCTTTAAAGTCGTAGGCAATCTTATCCGCACTGGCTGCATCAACTTCCACCGACCCGACAAAGTCGTAGGCAATCTTATCGGCAACCGACTTTGGAGTCTTTCCGTGCGTTTTGCGCAACCATCTCGATTGTGGACAAACCTCTTCCACATCTTCTCAAACAACACCAACCAGCCGTTATCCTATCACCAGGGTTTACCTCGCTTACCTGAGTATACTTCTATGAATGTGAATGTGCCAAAGTCAGAGTTACACGCACCCATCCGCGTTTAGAGTCTTTTCGTGCGTTTTCCGCAACCATCTCGACTGTCCACGGGTTCTTGCTAAACGCTTTATAAATACATCTAATTCTTCTTCTTCTCACTCCACACCTACTACACATTATCCTCTCCCCGGGGATTCCGCTGGCAATCTCTCAGAAGCGGCCTCCTGTTATCGCATTCTCGCACATAAATCCGTTCTTAGTCCTTTTATTCAGGCACTGGGCGCTAAGAGGGAATAGATAGATCAAGCAGTTGATTAGACATATACACAGAGACAATCTTGAAAACAAGAAATAAGATTCAATGGGGAATCATCTGTGCTTCGCTCAACCGTCCAGAACTACCGCAGTAGCAAAAGTTATACGGTGGAAAGATGGCGGCATTCAAAAATTTAAGGAGCAAGTTAAGGTAGGAGAGCTGATGGTGGACAATCCCCAACAGTTCATTTGTGATTTCAGTGATCTTCAAGCAGGGCGTCGCATCGCAGCACTCCGTGCTGAAGAGGATTTGGTGATGGGGGGCGTCTACGTTCTTTTTCCTATGCATAAATATTTGCGCTGTATACTATTGGCTTCTGACATGGCTTCGCTTAATTTGTTAGCATTCCAAAAGCAGTCTTGTAACTCAGCCAGAATCTTTCCAGCCGTTGGCGCTGCCCAATTATCTCAATTTTCGTCAGACAATGGCAGTGCCAAGAAATCTGGTGAATTGCAGATAAAATTAACAGATCGGTTTGTGGTGCCAAAGTTGGAGTTAAATGAAGATGAAGACCAGCCCGCGATGGAGTTGGGGTTGGGGTTGAGCCACCACATGAGGATGCGTGGTTTTAGGTCTTGGAAACCAGTACTAGAGCCGATAAAGGAGTCCCCGCGAGTTCGGAAACCCTAAAATTTCAGAAGGTCCCTCACATTGGCTTCAAATTGATTTCTAATTTCAGGTCCATTTAACATTAACACTTGAAATATGTGGGTTTCCCATGATGAAATTTTGACTAATTATGCATAGTTTTTCCCTAGATCGCATCTTAGAAATTATGGAGCAGAGATTGCGTCCTTGTTACCGGGAATTGCATTCAAATCTAAAAATATTTAGAACGGTTCACAATTCAAGCAGACTCTTTAATTTTTTAAATGAAGACGCTCCAATGAAAGATAAAGTTGGTATACAATTAAACATCCCAAACCATGCTTCTATGCGGTTTCTATTTTCTTGTGTCTTTTACTTCCCCTTCTGATACTTACGACGATGGAAAAACAGTAAATCTCTTTACAAAATAGTACTAATCCAACCAGAAAAAAGTAAAGGTCTCAGAGAAGATTGAGCGAAAGGTTTGGATGAGAAACTCAATGAAAATGCAACTTAAAACTTTGGAACTTTGGGCTAACAAAATTTGGAACAATCGGAATAAATATTTTTCTTTCATAACTTTTATCATCCTTACTTTGAATGTTTACTTACATTAAATTGTAGTATTTAAGATTGTTATTTTAAATAATTTATATACTATTTACATAACTTTTTTAAAATATTTATATATTTTAAAGTAATTATAATAATGCTGATAGCTTATATTAAACTTTTATTTCTAAAACCATATTATATACTAATCAAAGAAGTGCCAATAAATCATTTATACTCTAAGAAATCATTTATTTATAATTAATTTTTAAAAATTGATATTATATTTTTAAATAACAATAATTTATTTATTTATAAATATTTTTTGAAAATTGATATTACATTTTTAAAAAATTAAACTTAAAATATTAATAAAAAATTATTAAATTGTGTGTTCAAAGTTATAATTTTTTAGATTTCCTTTTTATTTTTATGAACTAATTAGTTATTAAGATGGATGAATATCGTGAAATTCATATTCAATGTCATATTTCCACAAACTTAATTCATATTAAAAAGTGTTTTTGTTTTTTATATCACTATTTATTACATTAAAGACTATTTATTCCCATGATGTTTTAGGTTTTATGAATTTTAATCTAACTATTATACAAATATATGTTTTGATCTTCTAGTTTATTTGAATGATGTATTTATATATTACATTAACTTTCATTTATTTTTATATCACAATTTTTATTTAAATTTAATTTTTATTGTTTTAATATTAATATTTTAAAGAGAGGAATGCCTTTTTAGTCTATGATTTAACGAACAATCAACATTTTTATGCCAGTGATTTAGTCAAAAATTCTCTAAAAAATTCATAACCATATAAGGGTGTGTGCAAGCTAATGAGGGTCTCTTTTGATAAGTTATCCATAAAATTACATGGGTATTTTGAGACACTTACACAATGAATCTTGGAATGAGTTAAAAAAATGAAATGTAAGAAATTGAATGACTTTTCCAAATATATAACTTTTTTCTATTGAAAAGGGTCATAACTATCTAAAGTTAAATATTTTTTAACATAAACTTTTTATTTTTGGGACAAATTATAAGGTATATGTTTTTGTGGGTGCATCCTTTGAGTGACTATTTTTCCAATAATAAATATAATTTTTTTTTTAAATTATCTAAGTGATCAAACCTCGAAAATAATATTAAATTTCTTAATGCAATTATTTGGAAATGGTTTTTTTATAGCATGTAGAGGTCGGTGTTCTCTAGTGCACCATACAATTTGTTTTCAAAATGGGTGAGAAAGGAAAAGGTTATGTACGAAACATATCTAAAATTTGCAAAAAAAACATATATGTTTCTAAAATTTCATAAAAAATGGAGGTGTGCAGCATAGTCTAACCAACGACTAAAGAAGAGCATATTGAAAATTTGGATATAATGCTCAATTAGCCATTGTTTATCATACTCCAAGGCATAGGCATGATTAATGTGAAGCAGACACATAGGCATGGGAATTCTATGCTAGCATAGGTGGAGGCTTGGCCATAGTGGTAGAAAATGAGCGTGTGTTGTTTAAATTCAAATATGTATTCTAGCCAATGATAAACGTGCGCATGTTATATTACTACAAAATGAGTGCACGTTATATTACTGAAACGAGTCCGTGTTTTTCAAGACTACAATGAGTGCATGTTATGTAACTTTAGAATTGACTACATTGTCAATTATTTCAATAATTTTATTATTTTATGTCCCTCCTACCACTCCTCTCTTCCCATTAGAGGAAATTTCAATTTAAAATGGGCTTTCCAAAAATAATAAAAATTTCATGTCACCATGTATTAACCAATCAAAATGATTTAAAATTAAAAATAGGAGCACCTCTTAAACAAATTTTTAATATAAATTTGGGGATAGGTATCATAAAAGAAACTACTTTTTTTGTTCGTACTTTCGACATATCTCCCTGTGTTTTCACTCAAATTTCGATATGGAGAGTTCGTTGGATGCGGAATTAAATTCTGCATCCAAGGAGTACCCACTTGGAATACTTTTTATGGGCCCTGCTACCCCAAAAATAAGAAATACCTAAAAAAACATGATGATGATGTCATCATCATGTTTTTTCAGGTATTTATTGTTTTTGGGGTAGCGGGGCCCGTCAAAAGTATGCAGAGTGGGTACTCGTTGGATGTAAAATTTAATTCCGCATCCAACGAACTCTCTCGATCGAAATTTGAGTAAAAACACAAGGAGATATGTCGAAAATACGAACAAAAAAGTAGTTTTTTCTTTTCTTCCTCCAAAATTAATAAATATTATTTTA
>LPNX010171494.1:0-124941 GCA_001517045.1 Pseudotsuga menziesii
AAACAATTAATGTATCTACCTCTATGTTGAAGCTGATTTCCATGTTGATGCAGGCCACTACCTTCCTTATTGTCTTACCAAAGGTATGAGAATGAGGAAGAAGGCGTGTAACACCCCAGTTTTGACCCCGTTTGCATTAAAAATGTATATGATGTATATATTGTAATTAATCATGGTGTGGAGCTAAAGGCAAAAGCCCCACCATCAATTTAGTGTTTTATGTCTCGACGATTAAAATTGTTGCCGATGGTATTTCAAGCTAGTCGGTACATTATAATTTTGGACATCATGTAAATATGCAATTTAAATTAAAAAAAAAAACCCACAACCAGCTATGTCAATGCAACATTAAAAGAGATGGGGCATGATTTCCTAAGGATAACGGGGATGGGATATTCAAACCTTTGGGGCCAATGGGGAAAAGCCAAATGTCAAAGGGAGAACCCATCAAACTATCAACTATCTTTCTTGTCTTATTCACCCAATCATTTATTACTGCCATAAATTGGTTGAAGTAGTTATTGCATGGGAATGAGAAGAGTATGGGCAAAGAAATTCGAATTTGGGGAAGCACCCGTTTTTGGGAAAACGTTTTTTTACTTATGGGGCAAGTTATTGCCCAAACATGCTGCCCATTCCCTCATGCATGGAAGTCCTCCTCTTCATTCACGTTTTGGAGCTCCTGGGCACTCTCACTCACGTTTTTGGAGTTGCTGTGAATTCCCCATCCACGTTTTTGCAGATTTCACCATTTTCCCCATGACTGGGAAGTCATTTTTGGAAAGCTTAGTGGCTGGGCTCTTTGCTTGATGGTTTTTATTGTGGTTTATCCCCATTACCCGGTTGGGACAAACTGTTTTTGTTTTACCCAGAGATTTGGAGGAGAGACCACGTTTTCTTGGGTGTTGTTGAGTTCGTTTTGGCCACGTTAGGGCCAAAACGTCCCTAGGAATTGAATTGTTGTAAGGGGGTTGTTTTCACCCATCTTGGCAATCCATCTTTTTCCAAAACTGTTTTCCTCAACCCAGAATTGTTTATCTTGTTGTGGATGCATCTGTGTTTTGGTCTGAATTGAATTGGGAGTGGAAATGGGATCTGAGCAGCTTCATAAACCTAGTGTGTGAAGGAACCTCATAGACAGATCTAGGGGGCTGGTTTTCTTCTTTGCACACCTTGAATAGCACTGGAAGGGAAGGCATAGCACAAGGGACTGTGTAGCAGAGAAGGGGACGCTTCCTTGTGTTGGGTGGGTAGATGTTTAGAAGCCAGGCTAGATTTGGTGCAGGTGTCCTTAGCTCTGTTGAGGAGCTCACTAGCTTAGCAGTCGGCCTTTCCATCTCCTTTGCGGCCTGATAAACCCAACTGTGTTGGCTTGGCTGAGTTTTGTTGTATCCTTGGCTACGTGTGAGCCTACTAGTGTTCCTTATTCCTTGTGGGAATCATGCCCATCTCGGGGGTGGCAGTGTTGCTATGAGATTGAGGAGCACACTGGCCTATGGTTGGGTGGAACGTTGCAGCGACATAGTTGGTTGTAGGACGAACTTCGCTTCCAAGATAAGTATTCTTGACTATGTTAATATTTGCATTTGTATTTGCTAATGAAATATGATGAACATGTTAAATGCTTGAATGTAATGTCTTTTTCTTCTGCTGTATGTTAATGAATTATGCATCTGTGCATGTTGTTGGTTCAATGCATTTTATTTTATGTTCATGGGGCTAGTTTCTCGGATTAGATAGCAACATAGTTGCATCCTCTCTCCGGTAGAGGGGCGGGGATGCGACAAGGCGTAAAATTATAGACTTCACCTTCAAAGCGTTCATTGTAATCACATTGGTAAGGAGTGATAAGAAGATTACAACAATCCAACGTGTCAAATCCCAGTTGATGTGTCAATTAAAGACTTATATGGTAAATTTAATATAAGACTTACTTATATTTGTCTCTTACTCTTTGCGCCTTGACACATTTGATATTTTAAGGTTGTCTCTATGCCTTGACCCAATTGATGTTATAAACAAGAGTGCGTGCATATAATCCTTAGTTATGAATATGGGATGAGGATTTAAGAGAAGAGGATGTAAAGACAAATAATTTTTATACGTATTTTGGTGGCGAGCGGCGAGGACAAATGTTGTGAGAAACCACAAACGTTTTGAAGGGCAGAGGGAGATTACATCATGATCATGCCACCCATTAAATGGAAGACTATTCCTGANGAACGGCGAGGACAAATGTTGTGAGAAACCACAAACGTTTTGAAGGGCAGAGGGAGATTACATCATGATCATGCCACCCATTAAATGGAAGACTATTCCTGAGACAAAAATTGTTTTTTTTTTAAATTTCATTAATGACCATTGTGGTGCTTTCGTCCAATTTTTTTTTCTAACTCATTGTTTCTCCATATAGTGTACCTAATGCCACCTCTCTATATCAATGCATAAATTTCCCTCTACACAATTTGTGATCCTCGATGCATGCCATTGAGTGTTGTTTATAGTTGACTGAAGTCTTGTAGAGGAGGACTCATTAAACCATCCATTTGAATTTAATTTTGACAAAAAACGAATGGACATTGGTAGCCAGGTTCACATAGGTAGCAGGCACAAAGTTTTGGGTTCTTTTTGGGCCTAGTAGTGGTTCTGTATTCTTACAGCTGCAGTCACTAACACATTGTTACACCTTAGATCGTAGCCCCAAGTGACTCATGAGTTAGAGTCACATCTTGATGGCGAGTTCCTCATAGTCGNAGTTCACATAGGTAGCAGGCACAAAGTTTTGGGTTCTTTTTGGGCCTAGTAGTGGTTTTGTATTCTTACAGCTGCAGTCACTAACACATTGTTACACCTTAGATCGTAGCCCCAAGTGACTCATGAGTTAGAGTCACATCTTGATGGCGAGTTCCTCATAGTCGCTAGTCATTACTTGTCATCTTGCATGGTTGAGCAGTGAGTGCGACGTGAGTGAGTGATTATAGTTTATGATATTTTCAATATTTTGAATGATGAATCGAACTTTATAACATAAGATTTTCAACATACCTAAAAATTTATATGGATAAGTAATTTCAAACGCCGTTAAAGCCCCAAGGGTTAGCTCAATTGGTAAGACGTGCGCACACTCTCTCGGTTCGGGTAGAGGTCACAGGTTCGAGTCTTGAGTCCTTTGGGGTTAGGCCTTCTGCAAGGATGGCCGTCGGTTTACCACCTCTACCATCCACTAATGTGGAGAAGTATTCCTGAGTTTCTCGTGCATATTTCCATATGAAAAAAAAGTAATTTCAAATGGCTACCTTCTTTTAAAATGTTATATAAATTATGTCCTTAATTGAAAAGGTAAAATTCAATTAATTATGTTTTCTTTTGTTTGATTGAGCTATGTATTGGGTATTTATGCATGTGCACACACATACATTTAGTTGATGATGATGATTACCATACATAGAGGTGAAAANCCTTGAGTTCTTTGGGGTTAGGCCTTCTGCAAGGATGGCCGTCGGTTTACCACCTCTACCATCCACTAATGTGGAGAAGTATTGCTGAGTTTCTCGTGCATATTTCCATATGAAAAAAAAGTAATTTCAAATGGCTACCTTCTTTTAAAATGTTATATAAATTATGTCCTTAATTGAAAAGGTAAAATTCAATTAATTTTTTTTTGAACAACAATTTTAACTTTACACTTCTAATAAAATGTAGAACCCTTTGGAAGGGCGAAGAAGAGTTCAAATTTGAACGCTACTCAAAATGCATTTTGAGATTTACCAAAAACCCA
This sequence comes from Pseudotsuga menziesii, assembly GCA_001517045.1. Classification (NCBI taxonomy): domain Eukaryota; kingdom Viridiplantae; phylum Streptophyta; class Pinopsida; order Pinales; family Pinaceae; genus Pseudotsuga; species Pseudotsuga menziesii. Next base: position 3,779 of record LPNX010171494.1, read on the forward strand.
TTTCGATTAGATCTCATTATTGCAAAATGCAATAAAAAATTTCCGCCTTTCAAACCTGCGTTTCCAAATTTTCTACTAAACTGTTAACTATGCACTTGAAATAAAGAAAAGGAGGAGGTTGGAAGATCATGGAATTCGCGTTTTTTCCATGGTGTGCATAAGCCACGCCAGCCGCGTTATTGCCAGTGGTTCTTGCTGATGTGGCAAGATGGCCACGATGGACCAGTGTTGGGTGGCTACCACCCAATTATCTCATACACCTCAATCCACCGAATTCCGAAATATAATTTGGTCCGACGGTAGAAAGCTTGAGCACCGACCTACTGAACATTATTATTAAAGGCCAGCAAGGTAAATTTGGAACAAATTCCAACGGTTCCACTCTCCGTCTTAACCCTTTTTTTTGATTTCACAAGGGGTCTATACAATCATGACAATTGTCCACACACCCATTTCTAACTATGGTTGCATTAATTCATAATAATAATTTATTTGATTTTTCACCAGAGTCAGATCTAGCTAGATGCTTGCTAAGAACACATAAAGTATTCAATTAAACTTTCTGATCTTGTATATATACCTCCCAGAACTCTTCAGTTACAAGCAATGTGTTGATGGGCTCAGGCGAGTGTTGTTGTTGGAGCTTCCAGATGACAAGATGCAGCTGATGGGTGTATATCATTGGCCCCAAAAGCACTAGATCGGGTAAATTTATCCATTACCACTTCGTTATTTCTGAAAATGAATTGTATTCTGCTTGATTTCTTTATACAAACATGCCATGAAGAGAATGTATCTAGATTACAGAATGCAATCCCAAGTAAAACATTGGATCTAAGTAGATAGCAACAGATCTCCAAGTTGCGTTTACTGCCTCTGTGTATGATGGATCATAAATCTCCAAGTTGGGTTTATTGCATTGATAGATCTGTAGTTTAATATTCTGCAATTGCACGGCATTGGTACTAAAACCCTCGACGGCCAAATTTACAAATGGGTTTTTGAATTGAACGTTTGTTTGTGATATCTAGGTTTAATTTGTGGTGGGGATAGCTTGTCAAGTGTTTGTTGGTGAAAATGGCGGTCGGTAAGCATGGCCGTCAGGATAAGCAGGCATCGTCGTCACTGTGTTTTAAAGGGACATTAATTATCTTTGTTGGGGTTTGTGTTCTTGCTGTATGGATGATGAACTCATCTTCACCTGTGCCAGCTGAAAGACAAAGCTTCAATAACATTAGGAAGATCAGTCCAGAGATCACGGTGAAGCCGCGCGATTCTTCTTCTGGGTCTCAAGAGACAAGGGAGAAGACGAAGGATTCTTCTTCTGCGGTGTCTTTTGAAGACAGCCCTGGAGATCTGCCAGAGGATGCCATTAAAGGGGATGATGGGGAGGAGCTTGAGAAGATAAAGAACCCTGAGATCCAGCAGAAGACCGAACAAGATAAAGTATCTGATGATGGAGCTGCTAATTCAAATGAGGAGAATAAGGAAGAGGAGAGCTCTAATGGTGCTGGGAATTCGATCGAAGAAAAGAGATCGGATGAGGATGGGAATTCAAATGAAGAAGAAAAATCACTTGGGTATGTGAAACCAAAAGAGGAGAAGTTGGATGAAAATCAAAATGAAGGAAAAGGTCAGGAGAATGTGGCCGTGGATGACGGTAATGAAACTGACAGCCAGGAAAAGAAAGACACCGAAGAGGAGAAGAAAGAGGCTGAAAACAATACCCAGCCTGAGAAGAGTGGAGACAGCGATTCATCTGGAAATGAAAACAATAAGGGAAAATCAAAAACTGAGGGTGAGCCAGAGAAAGATGGAAAGCAAGAAACCGCAACAGAGAAGGCAGCAGACTCTAAATTACCAGATGCATTACCTAATGGTGGGCAGGCTGAACTTCTTAAGGAAAACACTATCGAACCTGGGACCTGGGAAACACAAGCTGTGGAGTCTAAAGATGAGAAAGGAAGACAAGAAGCTGAGAAACAAGACTCACCGCAGTCGCAGAGTCAGACTACAGAGGACAAGTCCAGCCAGGAATCTAGTAAGCAGCTGCAAGGTCAGCACAAGGATTCCAAAGAAGCAAAGGAGAACAACAAAGATCAATCCAATGAAGTTAATGGCTCCTCGCATAATTGGCAAATTTGCAATTCAACAGCTGGTCCAGACTACATTCCCTGTCTTGATAATTTGGAGGCTATCAAAAAACTCACGAGTACTAGACATTACGAGCATCGAGAGAGACATTGCCCTCAAGATCCTCCAACATGTCTTGTTCCTCTTCCAGAAGGCTACAGATTGCCCGTACATTGGCCAGAGAGCAGAGATAAGGTTTTGTAAGCTGAAGCTGATGCATCCATGAATTCATAGATAGAATCCTCAAAACATATAATTTGCTTATTACAACTTTTCTGAAACATATGATTTGTTTATATAACTTTTCTAAACATAGTCTGCTTATTGCTTGATGCAGATATGGTACAACAATGTCCCACACACCAAGCTTGCGGAGTATAAAAAACGTCAAAATTGGGTGAGAGTGTCGGGAGAACATATTATATTCCCTGGAGGTGGAACTCAATTCAAAAATGGAGCTCTTCATTACATAGACTTTATTGAGGAGGTATGCCTTATCTATTCTCAATTTCAAGTTTTATCCATTGTCTGCGATTCTGAAGGTAGAGACTAAATAGATATCATATCACTTAATGTTTGTAGGCAGATACGACCCTCTTGCTTTATGATTTATTTGATGACAAGAATTACTCCCATATTATTTTACCTTTTGCTTGTATTTCCCTTTATAAAAATAAGAAGATATTAGTAACATGAAAATTCTTGCTTTTACATTTCTTTATACATTTGCATGCAACCAGATTTGAAGTGGAAATACTGGATTTGAAGATCACTCCAATTTTAAATTTGCTCTTTGACATACACGTGATTTAAACTTTAAAGTGCCGGGGAAACAGATCCCTTGCCATTTTTTCAGGGCATAGCTATTGTAATGCCCATTATGAGATATGTAAATAACAAATTCTTTCTTTAAGAGCATAAACTCATGTGGCTCCAACCTCAATTAAACTGACAACTGGCAAGAGGGAATGCCCTTTTTTCCTTGTTGATGAAAATCACCAATCTTTTGCTATTGGGTGAATGAGCAATGCATATGGTTAGGGTTTGCCCTCTCTTAGGGTAAGTGGAGGTGGAGGTGAGAGAGATCTTTTACTGTCCATTCTCACTTCCAGGTCGGCCTTATCAGCTCAAAATCAAAATCAAATCCTTTTCCACAGACTTAATATCATGCTTCATATGGGAGTTATTAATCATATTTTATTCTGTCGATTAAAATATCATAAAAATGGATCTAGAAATCCTCTCCCTGAAGATGCCATTTAAAAATATGAATTTTATCATATTAGCGTTTTTTCATTGTATGCTATACAAGAGTAAGAGAATATGTGCAACAGGAGGCATCTTGAGGATGTAAATAAGTGACACGTTTGCGTTCACATGTCTAATTTAAACATTTCTATCAAAGATGATTTCTAATGGCTGCACAAAGAGGTATGGAATTAATTTGTTATCGATGCATTGAAAGGTTATACCTATAATTTAAAGTCTTTCCTGTTAACTGCGTGGAAGTGTAAAATTCTGTTGATTAGGAAAGATGTTCATAGACAATGATAGAGAACTTCTGTACATATATGAGTTTCATTTTTTTCAATATTTCTTTTTGACAATGTATTACTTTAACAATATTGCAAATGATTTAAAAAAAATGAGTGCATTAGTTCTTTTTATATGACAAGTTCATTGATGTTATCGACTGAATCGATTTGTGATCTTGACAGACTATCCCAGATGTTGCATGGGGAAAGCGGAGCCGTGTGGTACTGGATGTCGGTTGTGGAGTCGCTAGTTTTGGAGGCTTTTTATTTGAAAGACAGGTCCTGACCATGTCACTTGCTCCTAAGGATGAGCATGAAGCACAAGTGCAGTTTGCTCTTGAACGTGGTATTCCTGCAATATCAGCTGTGATGGGCACTCAAAGGCTTCCATTTCCCAGTACTGTTTTTGATGTTGTACATTGTGCTCGATGCAGGGTTCCATGGCATGCTGATGGTCTGTCCTTAGAACCTGCACAAATTGTATAATTAGTCCTCCACAATTTTATTTTGCATTCCTCAGTTTCTGCACACAAGCTTTTTCAAGAATTTCCATACAGTCATTAATACTGGTCCATTAAAATGCAGGTGGCAAGCTTCTTCTAGAGCTTAATCGCTTATTAAGGCCAGGAGGTTATTTTGTGTGGTCAGCTACTCCTGTCTATCAAAACAAGGAGGAAGATGTTCAGATCTGGAAAGGTGATAAATCGATACTATTTTGTTACGATTTCTTATTCTGATGAGAATATTTTCTGTATATTCCAATGTTTTCTCTTTCTCAGTGATAAATGCAATTCCTGTGAGTTGTTACTTAACTGCAATATCTGTCATTTTCTGTCAAGAAGATCAATTGACAAAAAATAACATTCAGTGATGTATGCCAATGATCATTGATAACCTTGATTAACTGGGCTACTTGATTAAGTTTGCAGTTTTTTGCATTTAAAAAGGACGACCTTGATCCTTATCATTCTTTGTTTCTGAGTACATCTTCTGGACTTTCTGAGGAGATTAAACACTTCCTTTTATGAAGATATTCAGTCTTCTTCCCAGATAGACTAAATTCCAGGCAGTTCTTTCTAAGCATTTCAAGGTTATTGCATTTAAGGTACTGCCTGGTTACTAACAGTTGCAATACATGTTAGTCAACCATTCTCAGATTATATATTGATCATAGTTGACTATAACTAATGACTTGTTATTTAGCTCTTATACTAATTCTGCGCGATATTGGTGTTCTCTAAGGATCTTTGCTATGTCAAATTCTTTTCACCATTTGTGTGTTATTATTGGATTTTTCTACTGTTTGTAATAGCTTACACTGAAACGGATACTAAAAGTTAACAACTGCCAGGTGACATTCTTAGATCGTTCTTGTGCACATGTCTCTTTTTTTAGTGGAATGAAGTATAGATTATTATTACCTTAAGAAATATCTATCATGCTATATTACTTTTTCATGGCAATGCTGTTTATAGTTTGACGATAATAGTTCTATGCATATTATTTGTCAAAGATGTTGATTCTATATTCAAATATTGTTTGCTTTTATAATGATTTCAGAGATGTCTTCTTTGACGGCATCTATATGCTGGAATCTCCTTTCAAAGAAAAATGATGAAATCAATGAAGTGGGTGTTGCAATCTATCAAAAACCAACTTCTAACACTTGCTACGAATCCAGGAGGAAAAATGAGCCTCCTTTGTGTGAAGAGGAAGCAGATCCTAATGCAGCATGGTAGAGTTTGATTTTTTTATTATTTTGCTATCTGAAGCTTATATTTCATTAAAATGAAAGGAATGCTTTATAAAAAATGTGCATATGCTGTTAGACACGAATAACTGGTTTCAGCAGTTGATGGACATCAACTGTATCTGTATATCATGATTTGTTACAAGTTTTTTCTTTCCTGACAGGTATGTTCCAATGGAGAGCTGCTTGCAAAGAGTGCCACATGAGGATGACGAACGTGGAACTGAGTGGCCAGAAGAATGGCCTACAAGGCTTGAAAAAGTTCCTTACTGGTTAAAGAAGGATGTGCACGACCATTTCATCTCAGATACAGAGCATTGGAAAAGGATTGTTACCAAGTCATACCTTCCGGGGATGGGAATTGATTGGTCTGCTGTTCGGAATGTTATGGACATGAAAGCAGTTTATGGAGGGTACTTATTTTTAACCTTCATCAATAAATGTAGTCATAGAGATAGATGATCATATATATGAAATGTTTAGGGATCAGACAGACATGTAGTTACTAGTTTATGAAGAGCATTGTGCCTGATTCCTTTCTATCGTTGATAAATCATTCTAACTAGTAGAAACTGCTTTTGAGTTTTTAATTGCTTGCATGAAAAGTAATCTGATCTGCTACTTCTTCTGTTGATTTTTTGTGGTTAAATAGACAGAAGGCCTTCTGCTTAAGATATTACAAATAGAAAAATAGCTTGCATAGGGGAGGGTAATAAGTTTGATTCCTTCTATTTTCATTCAAACAGGCATCGTGGGTATACATAGGTCCTACAATTGATATTGTTGATGCCTGAAATCATCACTACCTAATTGGCTGTATACCTTTGTCTTTTATCCTCTATTGTTGTATTCAGGGCATTCTGCCTGAAATGTTTATGGTATCAAGTAATTTCTGGAGATAAAAGGCTTGTTTTCAGTGTCATGCCATACAAGCATCACAAAGATTTCCATTTTGTTGGCAACGTAACATCATTCCTCTTTTTATTGTTTTGCAATATGACATTATAGTAACACCTACCAGGTGCATTTCCCAGCAACAATGATTTAAAGCCATCTGATTTTGTTATGGATGATATGGGAATACATTTTTTATTCATCATTGAATGCTTTTTAAATGGTGCCCTGGAAACAGCTGCAAATTCCCAACAACAATGATTAGAGGCTACTTATGTGAAAACATTGAACAGGCTATGAATTTAACCCAGACCTGCCTCTGGTTGGTGGCCAACACCACCAGAGTTACATGCCCTGTAGATTGGCAATTTCATGTTCAGGGGTGGATTGATACTCAACACCCACTCTAAAGCCACATCAGTCATTTATATAACTCTAGGACTGGGGAATTCCTAGCTACAAATATGGCTCGGAAACCATGCAAGAACATTGGACAGGCTAGAAGTTGTACCCAGGGCCTACCCTGATAGAAAATGGTAGAGTAGACATGTTTCTTCACACACAACCTGTTCATCAACAAATGTTACATATTTATAATTTTATACATCAAGTTTTCCCTCAAGATAGACACACTATCTTAACTATACTAACAAACAGTTTAGGGAATATCTCAACCACACACCAAAAATAGAACTAGTTGGAGAGAATCTTTCAAATCCAACTAATCTAACAACCTCACAATTACAATATTATCATGAATCATACATTTATACAAGTATGAGTTATTCATTCCAACACTCCCCCTTAATGAGTACTTGTCTTAATCTCTCCATCAGGTCAGGTCTTCATTAGCTTCTTTCACCGATTCGATACATTAACTGCTCCATTGCGAATTGAAGAATCTCCTGATCAGCAAAGTCTATATCTGGTCTAACCTGGCACTTGCATCTTGTACCTTGATCATTGTTTCTGGGTACATGATTTCTGTAATACATGGGTAGATGATTTTTGTAATACATGGGGTACATGATTTTTGTAACCATGGTCTAGACTCTAGAAGGATGTTCTTCACATACATGGCTCATTCAACTTCCTGATGAAGTTATGAACTCTCTCTGATTGTACACAAACTTTCTGTTTCTAGGCCAAACACAACTTCCAGAGTCTACAACCAACATGGTCCACTCATAGAGCATCCTATCTGATACACGACCCACTCCTAGAGCATCCAATTGACACACGGCCCACTCCAAGTGTTTACCACTCCATGATAGAGGTTACCGAACAAGTTATCCAAACCATCATGGGTACATGGCAAATGGGTATGCATGCCTATCCAGGTCTTACAACGATACGCCCTTCACAGGAACATACTTCATCTCAAGCAGACACCAGGTACAAGCTCAAAAATTTCACAGACCCTTACATAATATCCCAGACTTGCTGCAAATACAAGATGCGATTAACATTTCCATATGGTCACTGCTTTTATTGAATACAACAAAAGCTTTACCTTTTCTGTCCACACCATCTGATTTCTACTGCTGCCACAAGCACTCTCACAGTCATCCTTTGGACCAAACCCATATACCTTCTTGTCATCTACACTGATTTACGTACTTGGAGTCTTTATTTGTGTCTGACCTCTGCAACTTCAGCATAATTGTCCAATCTTCTTCTTGGAGCTTTCATACATCATCTGGCAATTGTTAGAGTAGTCAATTCTAACTACTTTGTACTTACACATTGAGTTGACAATGCTCAACATGTTACTTTTAAAAAGCCCAAAGAATTAAAAAAAATAGATCATATCCATTAGTCTTCTCACCATTTCCCCAAGCGATAATATTGCACCATCAACATGCACAGAGTTCACCACGACTTTTGCAGCAATTCAGGCACAATGTTTTGTCTCAAATAGTCTCTAAAATCTTACTTCTCTGCTTATGATCCATATCGGGTCCTTTGAAAAGCTAGGATTAGTATTGTTGACTGTTTATTTATTTAAAATAGTACCACAGGCAGCAAAACCTGTGTGGACGATCCTTGTGGCAATGATGTCTTGGGAGAATTGCAGGTCAACAGTCTCCTCTTCCCATGACATGCACCAGCTCCTCTTTGATTGTTAGAATCAACACCTGAAGGACCAGATTCCCCAGATTGCTGGACTCAGCCTTCTATTTCTTCAGAATTGCCAGTGGCGTCGGCTGCAGACAAGGGCTGGCCGTGAACCACATGTGACCATGAGGAGGGGCTTACCTTCTCACCATTCACAGAGATGGGAATGAGATTGGGCTTGGGCTTCCTCCCTCCATGCATGCAATACTCAATGATGCACACTCCATTGGCTACCTGCAACTACCAATGTCAATAACAAATACGTTAAACAAATCCTATACCAATACCTACCCCCACATAGATATAAATACCATACCACCTCGGTTTGTTCCCCCTCTCATTCACTCATTCCATGGCTTCTTTTCTTTCGATTGCATTCAGTGAAGTAGAGCAAATAATGTTTATGTTCTGCTCTCCTGTCCTGATGATGGTGTGCATCGCATGAGGGGAAACTTTTGAGTCTTGTGGCCTTCCATCCATCCCTACAGACTGTAGATCCGATCTAGACAACAATATCGCCTGAATATTCAGCGTCTCCAGACTTCTGCCGTAACAGTCTAAATAGGTGCAACTCAGCGATCGGGTGACTGCAGGGCTCAGGCAACAATAGAGGAGCATGGCCCTACGCTAAGATACTCAAATTCTCATTCTGAGGTCCATAAGGGCGCTCCACTTCAACAACAACAATAGCAAGCACCTAGTATAGACACTGGCAATCACTCACAAGAAACTATCTACTCTTACACGCTAATCCTATATCTGTATAGAGGATCAGCTTCCAAAGCTTTCTCATATTCCAGGGCTCTGATACCATGACAGAAAATTTGAAAGTAGACATGTGTTTTCACACACCAAACCTGTTCCGAGTGTTCTATTTATTGACAAATGTTACATATTTATACATCAAGCTTTCCCTCAAGATAGACATGCTATCTTAACTATACTAACAAACAATTGAAGGCATATCTTGACCACACAAAAAATAGGAGAACTAGTTGGAGAGGATCTCTCAAATCCATCTAATCTAACAGCCTCCTAACAATGACCAATTATAATAACAATTACAATTACCAACTTAGACAAGTATGAGTTATTCATTCCAAGCTCCAATATAGCCCTGGCCAGTGAGCTTCACTACCACTGAACTACATGCTGAATTGGTGATGGGTAACACCATGTTCAGGTGTGGATTGATACTTCAACTGCTTTGCTTGAATTAGTTTTGGATGGTGTTGGAATAATCTTTTGTCATGAACTCGTTCCCTTCAGCTGTCCTAGCCAATCTCATTTCCTGATTACCTGGGGATGGATTTATTTATTTATTTTTTAACATGTCATCACTCAACTTAGTTTTGCATTTAAGACATCATTGCAACCGAACTCGTTGATTTAGTGTCTTTTATATATGAAGGTATTACTCATGAGTCATAGCATGTCATCTTGCAACTTAGTTTTGCATTTAATACATCATTGCATCCGAACTCGTTGATTTAATGTCTTTTATACGTGAAGGTATTGCTCGAGTCAGAGTTACTATTCTGGCAAATTGGAATGTGGGTGTTAGTCTGTTATTTATCATTTTATTTTAACAGATGTAATAAAAGTGAGTATTTTGGCACGATCCTGATTTTCACATATTTAAGCATTTTGTAAAATTGTAGCATTTGTACAATGATCATTTAGATTTCACCCTCATGCTATGCATGTTATGTATGTCAGATTTGCAGCAGCTCTAGCATCACAGCCGGTTTGGGTTATGAATGTTGTGCCAATTGACGCTCCAAACACGCTTCCAATTATCTATGAGCGTGGTCTATTTGGTATATATCATGACTGGTGCGAGTCTTTTAGTACTTACCCCAGAACATATGATCTTTTACACGCCGACCACCTGTTCTCTAAGCTGAAGAAAAGGTGGGAATGCACACCTATGATTTTTTATTATTTTGAGATTACTTTCATCTCTTTTCTTAGATATTAGATAATGTTCAATATAGTCGTTTGGCAGCTACTCTTGCAATGGACATCTTTTTCGACCAAGTTTTACTGGCTAGCCTATAAGAGAAAGAGACAGAATTGATAATGTAATTTGATGTTGCAGGTGTAGCCTAGTTTCAGTAATGGCAGAGGTTGATCGCATATTAAGGCCAGGGGGTTCAATCATTTTCCGTGACACGGTGGAGACACTGAATGAATTGGAAAACATGATAAAATCGCTACAGTGGCAAATCCGAATGACATATTCTCAAAATCAGGAAGGGATCCTGTGTGCACAAAAGTCCATGTGGCGGCCACAGCTATTAGTAGCTTGAATGCTTGTATTCATTGTCACTGGCAGCAAACGTTCAAGTGTGCAAATGGTTCAAGTCAGCACGGAACCTACTCCACTGTATGTTGGAGCTTGAATTTCTTCCAGAAGATCAAGTTGTTTTTTGATTCTTTAATTGTATTGCCAGAATCCATTCACGTTTACTAGATTTTATTAGCTGTCTATATATTCCTCAGTATCCCCTTCAAATGAAGGAATTTATGTAGGAACTTGCATGTTTGATCGTTCAGCTAATTTCTGGATGAAGCATGTTCGTTAAGTATTTCAGATAATTCTGGATGTAGCATCATTTGTTTCAACTTTGGGGTTTTAACGGGGATTTGGTCACAATAATCTGTGATACGAGTTTTATTTAATTTTTAAGACAAATTACGAGGCTTTCGCCAGAACTTTTAATCTCATAACAGAGGCTGGTCCCTTTTTGAGAAGTTATCTTTGTCTGTCAATATTGTAGAGGGACAAGATGAACTGTCATTCTTGAAAGACAAGAATTGTCATCTTGATATAACGAAAATCCTGTATCCTACACTGCTTGCAAAAGTGTTTGACCGTAGAGGTATTTTGTTTTTCTTAAAACCATGGATTTTATATGTTCCCTTTTGTGGAGTTATTTTTTGGATGCGATGTTGTTGAAGGTGCTTTATCGTTGGTGCCATTTTTGAGAGACAAATGGGTTTCGAAATGAATAATGACCTGTAGTATCCTGCTAATACATGGAATAAAGTGAACAGTGTGAGCTTACAGGTATACAGTTTTTCTTAAAAGAATATATTTTAAGTTGCTTTAATTGGTTTCTCTGGTGAAGGATGGAGTGTCCACAAATATTGAGTTGTTACAAAATTGGTACACAATTCAACTTCTAAAAGTTCAACACAGAATATATCTACTTATTTGATTAAATTAGTTTTCTGTTAGAATATTTTTAGGATTAATTGAGAAATACAGAAAGAGTCCCAGAAATGGAAACATGTTATACTTGTTTATAGACTTTGTCGCAATATTGAGTTGTTTCAAATTTGATAAACAATTCAACTTCAAAAAATTCAATACAAAGAATATATCTACTTATTCGATTAAATTAGTTTTCAGTTAGAAATTTTGTAGGATTAGTCGAGATTTTCAAAGAGTCCCAAAAATCGAATATGTTATACTTGTTTATAGACTCTGTAGCAAGGTGAATTAACAGTAGGTTTTGTTGGACCGAGCTTATAAGAGTAGCATAATAATTACATCATTAGTTGCCATAAATACAAAAGGAGCATGCTATATACATGTTTATGTTTTTGTAGTGAACTTTAAAAACAGAACGGAACATATTATACGTTTTTATAGACTTTGTGGAAAGCTTCATTATACATTTTTATAGACTTTGTTGGACCGAGCTTCATTATACAAGACTAGCCATAATTACATCATTAGTTGCCATAAATACATAAGGAACATGTTATATATATGTTTATGTACTTTGTAGTGAACTTTAAAAACAGAACGGAGCATGTTATACATTTTTTATGTTATACTAATGATTTTAATGGTTAAGTTCCATTGCATATTAGCATGCATTTATTGATGGCCATCTAAATAGTTCATTTATCACAGACAATTTTAAACTAAATTGCTGTCAAGGTGTAACAATACTTACTTTTTGTCATTATAGCTAGGAAACAACTTTAAACTAAATCGCTTTCAAGGTGTTACAATGATTGAATCTGGGATCTGTATTACTTAGAATGTTCACATGAAAACGTAATATGGGAAGCATTGGATTTGGGTTGAATTCCAAAATGAAATAAACATTTCACTAAGTCAGATTGAAGACTCAGTAATATAAAAACACAAGAACTAGAAGATGTCATTAATGTGTTTTCCCATGTAATGTGAAATCTATCCCCACATCTCATGGATCCACCAACGGTACTTATGTATGGGTAAGGTATCCCCATATCTATCCCCTTTTTGGTTTGAGATGTTGGCAAGATGGTGTCCAAGATATACCTCGAGGATCTTTGGAGCATCACCAATTGTGATGCCCAAGCTATTGTTGGGGGTGGCCCCCAACAATGAGCCCTTTGGTGGGGGGTTGGGGGTGGCCCCCAACAATGAGCCCTGTAAGCATTACCATAATTTAAGCAGGTAACTAGCATGTGCTTAACCTATGAGAATCTAAATTCTATGATAACAGAAGCTAGTAAAATTACGAAGCTCTCTACCCCGCCCAATGGATTTATATATATATATATATATAATAGATATACTTCGATGGATGCCTAGCCCATGGGGAACTTTTGCCTGCCAAGTGTTGCTTTTTGGACTTTGTAATGCACCAGCAGTATTCTCTCGGGTAAACAAATAAACTAGTAGTTCTTACATTACTACTTACACTATTGGAAACAAACATGTTAGGGTTTGGGGAAAAGATATCCGCTTACGACTAGCATTACTTCTCGATCCTCGTACTCGTCAAACAAGTGCCATGTTCCCATGGGATGGCTGTAGTGCTAAATACTCGTCAAAATAGGTTAGGATGGGAAACAGGCTCCCCAAGGAGAGATAAGAAGCTAATTCCTCGGCAACTCAACTCCTGGCCAATGAAACTTCTTCCACCCAATGAACCTCTCCCACCCTTCTCGTTTTAGGGGAAGTAAAAGCAGGTTGTTGAAAAGATAATGCCATCTTATTTAGAGGGCGAAGACCTAGTTGCCAAGAGCTTTGAAGAGCTAGATGTGCTTTCTTCAAGACTTCCCAAATGTATATGAGCCTACATGCAGAGGTGCTCTCCTCGATATGGAAAAAAAACCATACCTACTCCCATTCATAGAGTTACCCATTCTATAGCGAGGTATAGCTCATGCCGAACTTTACCTCTTGCTCCATCATATTCATATAGGTAAAGATACTGAGGTAATTAGGAATTGAGAATATGGATCCTAAACTAGTACTCTTAGTGCCCTAGTCTGGTTAAATTCTAACATGAGTTTCTGGGAAAGCACTTCAAAAAGCATCCTAGAGCCCATTAGGATGACGCCAGACTACAGTTCCCACATAGACACCCTACCAGCCAGATAGAAATGGAGAGACTCCACGTAGCACCGCACTTAGGGGCTTTGGAACTACGCCTATGCCAAGGGATGCTAGAACGGGTAAGGGTGCTACTGCTGGATCTTCCGCTGATTTGATTCAAGGTGAGTCTCGTGCCAATTACGTTGTTCATTTATTTGTTCAGCAGGGTGGCCTAGCGAGACTGCGTTTGAGATCTATCACATATTTCTTCTTTCCACCTGTAGTTGCTTTCCTGAAAGGTGGAGCATTAGGTGACTTCCCCCTCGTTGTTACTCAAATTGGTGGTGTCGTCGTGACCTTACACCAATTGCTTTGTCTATTGAATTGCTCTTCCTTCTGCTCGTCGTTGGTAGGCCTCCCTCGACCAAGCCTGCTTCTTGCACTGGTGTAATGATGGTAAGGAATAAAGTACTAAGGGCAATACCACAAATGGCCCAAGACGCACCCATATGCCGCAGGCTTTAGGGATATGGAAATGACCAAACACTTCTTTGATAGCAGAGGGAGCCAACAAGCCAAGGAGCAAGCTGAGTGCATGGAAATGCGTCACAAAAACAATCGATTAAGGTTGACACATTAGGAACTTGCTGTGGATTTTATGACCTAGTGGATGACTTTGGTTCCTCCAGGACTAGGGAAACTCGCCGCACCAGAGCCTTGCAATTGTTTTGGACAATGAAAGCCCTCTTTTGTATGGTCTTTGGGGAATGCATGGAGGTCAGTTTCAGACGAGAGGGGCATAGCTCTATGGTGGAAGCTCGGTTCGCTAGCTTAGAGGAGGATACACGGTGTCTCACTCAAAACGTGGCCAAGACTAATGAGAATGTCAATAGCACGCTGGGTGCATTGGCCAACGATTTCAAGGCTAAGGGGTTCAGTTCGACCACACTTGTCAACTTGGCTACCAAGTAGATGTTGCCCAAAAGTGGTCAAGATGTTGCTCCTTGCGCGATCAAATATGAAACTCCAAGTTCTAGTCACCTTGTCATTATTTTATATGACAATGAATGAAATTAGATGGGTTTTTGCTCTGTCTTTCAATTTTGCTTGATTGTATGCTTAATAGACCTTCTGCAAATTTTGTTGGCCATAACCCTTAGCTTGTGGGGGAACCCTATGACAACCAAAACTTCAGGCTGCTTTCTTAGTTTAGCTCCCTATGCTCTTCATCAACCTTTAGGCCAAGGATATCATTTCTTTATGGACACATAGACACACCCAACATTAGGCTGTTTGAATATTGCTATGTACATGTTATTTACATAGTGTAATATAATACCGAATCTTACAAAAAATAAGAAGAATAATATAGAAGATGTAATAAGTATATGTATTCATGTTTTGCCTAATTTTAAATTTTTTTAAGCGGTCTTTTTAAAGAGTTTTAGATGTCCTATCTCCCATGTGAGGACTAAGTCTACTATTCAAGTTCATGAGAGATTAGTTACCATAACTAATGCTCATAGGAGATGGGTCACGCACGAATGACTTGATGTTTTACACAAATTTCAAAAATTCTAAAAAATAATTTTACATGTTAGAAAAATCTATATAATCAGAAGCAAACATCAATAACAATGATAACTTCGATATTTTATTATTACTTGGCAAAAATCTTACAATGCTTCTTTCTATCTCTCTTGGATTACAATTTCTAGGTGTCACTTCCCTTTTATACAATACATATGAGGGTTCTAGAAAGAGTCATAATACATTAGAATTGTTAGAAATTTCCACCTTGAGTGCTTCACCCCCGAACCTTCAAAGAGAAAGGGCCCAATCTCGCACCCTTGGAGGGGGGGTTTAACATCCCCCCCTCGTAACCCCCCCATGCACTCGACACATACGAGCAACGCATGAGCCTATTTGAGAGCTCTCTAGGAAGGATATTGGAGATCTAGATATTGGCTTATCTCTTAACATTCTCCCACTTGAAGTCAATATCTAGGAATTTCCTTGCCAATGTTTTCCACTTGAGTGCCATTGGACAAAGCTGCCTTCATCACATTTTTAGTAAGCTTAGAGAAGTTTTGCACCACTCAAAAACTTCTTTGCCCCGATCGACTTTGCAAGCACATATCCGATATAATTCTCATCAATATCATTTTTCTCCAACAAGATCTTACCTTCTTCCACCACTTTCCTTATGAAATGTTGCTTAATATCAATAGGCTTCATGCGATCTTGAAATGTTGGATTATTCACTAAGTGAATAACACTTTGACTGTCGTAGTGCAAAGTGATCTTCCCTCCCTTGCATCATCTTTAATTCATCCATCATTCGCTTTAACCATATTGCTTCTTTATTGTCCTCAGTCGTTGCCACATATTATACTTCAGTGGTTTATAAAGCCACCACTTTGCAACTTAGATTCCATCTTACAACTCCACCAACAAGAGTGAAAGTATATCCAATAGTAGACTTCTTTCTATCTCCGTTTTGACCAAAATCGGAACATGCAAAACCTTCAATTTGTAAATCCGTTGATCTGTAGAAAGTAACAGTGTCAAAAGTATCCACTTCACAACATTCCAATGGTCCTTACTAGGATTCACCATGAACCGAATAACAACTCCCACTGCTTGAGAAATATCCGATTTGGTGAATACAATACATGAAACATGCTTGTCTTCTCTGCTTTTGTGCTAGGGCACTGCTCGGAAGACAACTTGAAGTGTGCAGATAGTGGGGGGGTGCTAACTTGTTTTGCATTCTACATATTGAAGCGTTCCAGAAGCAAAATTATTGTTTACATTTAATTATAATATCAAGGTATCTTTCACGCTGTGTGATAGTGTTTGCTATTTACATTTTTATTTTCACATCCACATATGCATTTTATGAAACAAACTTAAATAATTGTTATTATGCAAATTTAATCTTTAAAAATAAAAATTTGGAAACTTATAATCATAACTACCTATTCTATAACTTAGATCGTTGAGCAAGGATATAAGGATTACATAAATAATAAAACCTCAAAGTGCCCACAACCTTTTAGATAGTAAAATTACAAAGTACAACAATTACACTCAAGTGCCAATAATAAATCCAACTCTTTATTGGATAGTAAGTCATTCAAATTCATGGTTGATGTCAAATTTTCAACAATATACTCATATAGTCATGGTACAACTTGTCATTTTGTTTTGTTTTTAATAGATTATTTAGGTGGGACCCACGTTCAAATCCTAGTGGCTGCTATTATAAACCCTAAGTTAACGTTAACAACTCCCAATCCAATTAACAAAGTCACGCCTAAGATGTTGTTTTACTCAAGAGGGTTCCTATCCTTCTAGCCTTATCACAATGCACCAATCTCTGATTTGGGATTTGAATTCGAATTCGAATGAAAAGAATGTGAAACTTACCTCCTCAAAGCTATTGCCCTCTTTAACTTCTCATTTTATTTGTCATATACCAAGCCACTTTTTTACTGAACTTTAGGATACAATTATTTTAATTCATTTGCTTTGCCTGGATTCCCATAATATGGTTTCATATTTTTACATTAAGTTATTTAAGTTTCTTTATTTCATGTCATTCTAGTTAATTTATAAATATTACATATAAGGTTTTTTTATAATAAAGTTTTTAAAATGTTTTAAAGCTACAATAAAGTTTTTATTTCTATTATTAACTGGGTTTAATTTGAATAGTAAGATGAGGTGTTATGCTCCCACCTACATTATATTCTCTATTTTTTTTTACTTCTAATATAATATAATATTATTTTATATTATATAAATAAAATCAAACTTTGATTGAATAATTGAGATGAAACATTTTTATAAAAAATGACAAAGTGTTTTAAGACACAAGTTTTATTATTTAGCAGAAAAATTTCAACAAGATAAGTAACGGATAAGGGCCAAAATCCACCTCATGTGATATACAAGATGGGTTTAAATAATTTAAAATCTAATAACTAAAAATACCGTTAGTAAAATTGACTTGGACATCTCACATAATGACATGAGTGTGTAGGTGTCCTTTTTACATTAATGTTTACTAAAACATTTATTAAGCTAAACATTTTGGATCATAAATCCTAACAATCCTCCCTTTGATCCAAAATTTCATTAGATACTTAATGAATTTAATCCTTCCAAGATATTTGGTGAAGATATCTACAGTTTGATCTTCTGATGGGCAATAATTTGGCTTGATGTTTTCCTTGATGACAAGAGTATGGATGTAATGATACTTAGTATCGAGATATTTTTCCTTCAAATGAAAAAAATGGATTTTTGGCTAACTTGATAGCTGATTGACTATCGATGAATAATGAAGTAGCTTCCTTTTGAACAACTTCAAGATCCCATAAAATCCTTAGTAGCTAGACTATTTCACAAGTTTCTTCCCAGTATGAGATATATTTTGCTTCTAATGTAAAATTTGCAATTGTGTCCTATTTTTTACAACTCCATGACACAACAACCAATTCCATACTCATTAAATAACCCGAAGTAGATGCCCTATCATCAACATCTCTAGCAAAATATTAATCCGAGTACCAACAAATTAAAATTTTTTGTTCCTTTTAAACTCAAGTCCAAATCTTTTGTTCTTTGAATGTACCGTAGTACCCTTTTAGCTGCATTCCAATGACTTTCTCTAGGTTCCTGCATATACTTGGAAATAATGTTTGTTGAATGAAACAGACAAATTTGGTTGTGTATTAGTTAAGTAGATTAAACTTCCGATTAACTAGCGATACTTGGCACTACTTACTAGTCCCCCCTTCAAACTTATAAAGTTTTAAGTTTTGCTCTATGGGGGTTATCACTGGCTTTCATTCCTCCATACTAAACTTCTTCAATAATTCATAAACATACTTAGTTTGAGAAATAAATATGCTTATTTCTCGCTGAATAACTTCAATTCCAATATAGTAATGAAGTAAACCCAAGTCTATCATTTCAAAACCTGTTTGAAATTGTTGGTTCACCTGAGAAATATGATCATCATTATTACTTGTTATCAACAAATCATCAACATACATAACCAAATTGATTAAGTTGTTTTCTTGGATTTGAACATACAAAGTGTCATCTGAGTCATAATGAAGAAAACCAACTTTCTGTAAATAAGCATCCATTTTACCATACCAAGCTCTAGGAGCTTGTTTTAACCCATACAATGTCTTAACCAATTTACATACCTTCCTTTATTTTCCTAGAATCTCAAAACCAAGAGTTTGAGCCATATATACATCCTCATGTAAATCACCATTTAGAAATTCACTCTTCACCTCCATTTGGTGCATTTTCCATCCATTCTATGCAGCCAAAGCTAGAACAACCTTGATAGTATTCCACTTAAGGTTTATTCATAATCAATCCCTTCTTTCTGAACAAACCCCTTTTCCACCAATCTATCCTTGTAGTAATCAACTTCATCATTTTCCTTCTATTTAATTCTAGAAACCCACTTACAACCAATGGATTTTACATCCTTTGGACCCTCACCAATATTCCAAGTCCGATTTTTTATTATTGCATCATATCCACATTGCATCGCCACCCTCCCTCCATTCATCATGTTCAATTGCCTTTGCAAAAGTGGATGGATCGGTAGCATAAAGAACAAAATTCTGTCAATCCAAATTCCAATGATTCATATAAGAACTCTTTGTACCTGTTTATGTTTCTCAACAAACTTAACTTCCTGAAGTAACTTAGTTGCCCACTTTGGTGTTTTGTGTGCAACTTGAAACGACGATGAAGTACCTTCCATAGAACTGTTATCAATGTTAAATTGAGTTGAATCTTCTCAGTTAACTTGTGAAGAGTTTGTTGAATTTTCATCTTCAACTTGTTTGTTTGAAGTCAAGTCATGTCAAACCATTGATCATCCCTTGATTTGTTCAAGCGTTTCATTCATTGTTGTTCCTTAGTTACTTTTTTCTCTAAGTGACTAACTAGTTTCTCAATTTCTTCCACACTTATACTTTCTGTTTCATAAAAAAACATCTCCACTAAAAACAA
Source organism: Pseudotsuga menziesii (assembly GCA_001517045.1). Taxonomy (NCBI): domain Eukaryota; kingdom Viridiplantae; phylum Streptophyta; class Pinopsida; order Pinales; family Pinaceae; genus Pseudotsuga; species Pseudotsuga menziesii. Next base: position 23,589 of record LPNX010171494.1, read on the forward strand.
ATTTTCCATCAGATAACAATATATACCCCTTATTATGTTAAGAATACCAATTAGAATGCATTTCATACTTCTAGAATATAAATTTGTTCTCTTTTCTTTTGGAACACGGGCATAACAAAATGAACCAAAAGATTTGAGATGTTTAATCATTGGTTTGAATCCATACCATGCTTCATAAGGAGTAATTCCATCTAGAGATGCAGAGGGAGAACGATTTCTCAAGTAAACTGTTGTATGTATTGCCTCAACCCAATAACTTGAACAAAACCCTTTGAAGAACAACATTTCTTTTTCCATACCCAATAATGTTTGAATCATTCGCTCCATTACTCCATTTTTCTACGGAGTATAGAATTTTGTCAATTGCCTCCTAATTCCTTTTTCCCAAGAGTATGCTATGAATTCATTTGATGTGAACTCACTAGCAATACCAGTTCTCAAAATGGAAATTTTCTCCTTAGTTGTAGTTTCAACCAAATTACAAAAAGACTGAAACTTTGCAAATGCCTCTAATTTCTCCTTTAAAAAATACACCCAAACCATCCTACTAAAATGATCAATGAACAATAAAAAATACTTGTATCTGCTAAGTGAAGTGTCTAAAGGTCCACAAATATCATTGTAGAAAAGTTGTAATCTTCTAGCTGCCCTCCAAGTACTTTTAGAGAATGCCAACCTTCTTTGTTTTCCATTAATGAAAGCTTGACATCTTGCATTTTCCTTCCGAAATGTGGTTAACCCCTTTACCATTAATTGTTGTTGAACTTTAACAAGAGTATTAACATTGAAGTGGCCAAAACGAATGTGCGACGATCTGGTGGGTGTAATATTAATCTCATTTGAACCTGCAAATTCTTTCATTCTTGGAATGACTATGTGTTTCATTCTAAGAACCTTTCCATCCTCATAACCTATCATCATAGTTTTGTATGCATATTTAATTGCGTTGATTTTAAGTATCTCATCTTCCTATTAGAAAACATGATCACAAAGCAATAACAATAAATAATAAACAAGATACAAATATTAAAACACATTACAAGAGAGACACAAATATAACATAGTTCCCCAACATGGACTACGTCCACATAGAAATTGCTAGTCCTTTATTATTATTCCGTCCAACAAAATGAAGGGATACAACCTGCAACAACCCTGCTACACTTCCTCTTCACCCTTTCACAGTCTCTCTCTCTCACAATCATAGAGATCGCTTTTGCAATGCTACAATACAATACACATTCGTATTACAATGCCTTCCTTTTATAAAGGGAATACCATGGGAAAATACCACGGGCTGCCAAAAACCATGGGCTTGTAAAATCACCCATTATTGACCAAGTCATGACTCTAAAATTACAACATTTTACAAGGTTTTCCTAAATTTTCGCTATGGGGGCGCTGCCCATCAACCCTCTCCAGGGGGGGAATCCCAAAATAGTCGCTGCCCCTCCCTAGATCCCCATGATGACTTTATTGGGGGGGAAATCCCCCCCACACCCCCCGTTAGGCACTGGGATCCAAACATGACTGAAATAACATCTCTGAATTGGGAAGATCAGGCTCCACAACCAACAATTCATTCTAAGAAGCTTTCCATCCTCATAACCTATCATCATAGTTTTGTATGCATATTTAATTGCATTGATTTTAAGTATCCCATCTTCCATTACAATTTTATATCCTGACTAATGAATCAAGACCAAATACACCAATTTTTTCTTAAATGAGGGAACATGCCAAACATTAGAGATTATTCTCTCCCCAAACCCTAGTAAAGAGACCTTTATTGAACCTTTTCTCTATGGTATGTGAGTGGTTTCGCTTGCTAAAAAGACTGAATTCAAACGACAATCATGATAATTCCAAAATAAATCTTTCCTGTGTGTCATATGTTGAGTGGAACATATATCCATGATCCATGCATCCTCAAAATCACTTAAAGAGTAATTTTTTTTAACTAAGTTTCCTACTTCTGATCATTGAAGTGATGTAAAAACATATTCACAATTCTCAAGTGGAGTGTTCAATTGATATTTTTCAATGATTAAATAATACCCAATATGAGTTTAGTCCCCTCCTTCTAAATTATCAATAACTTGATTTGTGCATGAAATATCTTCCTCTTTTTCATCGTATTGATCCCTTACAAATCCAATAATTCTAGTTCGGTAATTAATCCATGGAGGCCATAGATGTGTTATCTTTCATCTTAGTGAAGGTGATGGTGGTGAATATTGTCTAGGAACTTCATAATCTACAGGAAAAAAATGGGAAAACTAGGAATTAGATAAGGGACACATCAGTAATGTAATTAGAGGATTACCTATTATTAAGTACTATGCTTATTATGGAATGATGTGAGAGTTTTCCTAGGTTAATTTAATAGTAGGAAACTAATATCAAACACATGGAATGCATAGCAAGTATGTAAACCCCAATTTGACCTTAATATTGGTTGTTGGGTTTATTACATGTAAGATTATGGCTTATGACCATTTGACCTTAATATTAGTTGTTGGGTTTATTACATATAAGGATTATGGATTATGAAATGATGGTAGGGGAGCAAGGGTTAGGGTAGTACTATTTGATATGGGCAGGGATTATATGGATTGAGGATTAAGTGTTAAATGTAGTACTAGTTAGGGCTACAATAGTTATGGTGGTTAGGTTATGTATGTTAGTGTTTAGGAGTGATAAGGGTTTGGGGTCAAGATTACGAATGTATGTTGCACCGTGATAGCATATTAGAATTTGTGAGTGGGATCTTGAAAAATATCACATAGAATATTTTCTAAGAACGTCCTTAGTGAGACCTCAAATAGATTAACACTTGAGTAGAGGTTTTCCACCTTAAATTAGAAATACTTTATAAAAAATAAATTAAATACTTATTTGTCTTTGTGCTTAGATATTGATCCAATAATTAAGATTAATATTATAGTTTAGTTCTCAATTATTCACATACCACTCAAATTTTCATGGAAATAAGATATTGGTTACTAAAAATTCAGGAGTGTTGCATTTGGTTAGAATAAATGCTCCTTCAATGGAAAATTATCTTCCTGGGAGGTAAATGGGGACATGAAAAACTCTTTATGTAGAGAAGACCCACGCCTTATCGATTGGGCTATGGATTCTTCATAATTATTACAACATGCAAAAATAATGTAGATGTTTATGAAACAAACATAGGGAAAATTCGACCTGAATTAAGAAAAGGAAATCATATCATAAGATGTATAAGGTTATAGAAGAATAGACCATCAAGGGATGAAATTCTTCATTTCTTTCTCATTAATTGGAAACTCCAATGTTCTCCTTTAGGGTTTGTAGTGATATAATCCATGATAAAGGGTCCCAACCTAAGATGATAAAAGTTGCCATGATTTCCTAGGTATTCATGCATTTGATCTCACATTTAATCTAGATCTACTTCCTTGAAGAGGAGGCTATATTTCACATTGATTTCAAGGGATAAATTATGAGTCTATGTAATTGAAAAAAAAAACTTCTTATTGGGGAAATTATAGTCCTTTAAAAAATATCCATTAAATGTATACATTGTTAGATTTGACTTATATGCATGATGGAGAAATTTTGACAAAAAATCTAGTATTAATGTTTAATACCTTTTTATCAAACAATAATCAACATATGTTGCACCATGATAAGATATCACAATTTGTGAGTGGGGGATTGAAAGATATCACATAGAACATTATCTAAGAATCTCCTTAGTGAGATATCAAATAGATCAATAATTGAGTAGAGGCATTTCACCTTGGATTATAAATACTTTATAAGAAAGAACTTAAATAATTATTTGGATTCGTACTTAGATGTCATCCAAGAACATAGATTATTATTATTGTTTAGTTCTCAATTACTCACATACTACACAAATTTTCTTGGAAATAAGATATTGGTTATTAAAAATTAAGGGGTGTTGCATTTGGTTACAATAAATGATCCTTATAAGAGAACCTATTTCCTTGGAAGGTAGATGAGGGCATTTAAACTCTTTATGTAGAGAAGACCCATGCCTTATTTATTGGGATATGGAGTCTTCATAATTCTTACAATATACAAAAATAATGTAAATGCCTATGCAACAAACATAGGGGAATTTAGATCTAAATTAGAAAAAAGAAATAATATCATAATATGTATAAGGTTGTAGAACAATAAACCATTAGACAATGAAATGCTTCAATTCTTTCTCATTAATTGGAAACTGTAATGATTATCCCTAGAATTTGTAGTGATATAATCCATGATAAATGACCTCAACCTAAGAGGATCGAAGTTAGTAAACTAAGGAAAAAAAACTTTATTATATAAATAATGCATAGTTAGTAAACTAAAATTGGCCTCCAACTCCAACCAAAAACAAAAAACTATATAGAACATATATAGATCATTCTCAAAGCATTTGTTCTTTCTAATGATTTTCCATTATAGTCCCTGAGTTGGCCATACTGACCTTGATTGACAAGCATCCACATCCTATATTCTTTCCCATCTTCTTGATATAAGATAAAGATACCTTGCTAAAAATATTGTAAGTAACATTATTACAAATGTATCTTGTTGTGGTGGATACACCATGTAATGAAATTGTTATTGGAGATCTTGATGAGGCAATAGCCTCTTGGAATTACAAATGTGTGTTATGGGATCCAGAAATTTGAAGGCTAGAAGAATGATAATCAATTTTGATTTTTTGACTAAAAACTATTAGTTCACTTAAGTTATTGTTGTAGTGTATACAACATGTAATGATATTGTTGTTGGATATTTTGAGGTGGCAAGAGCCTCTACAACAAGCCCGTGATATGGTAAGTTTAAGTGTTATTATCATATTGGATTGTAAACATAATAATAATAAAAAACCTTTACTTTTGATTTTTATATGATATAATCAATGTTGCCAGTTACAATGTTTTAATTTTTTCATAGTTGAAGGGCATGCTATTTCAATACAATATCTTTTTCTCTTTGTTGAGAGGATTTGACTTAAGTATGCGTCAAATAGACACAGTGATGATGGAAATGTCTCTTTGAGTAGAATTTTAAACATAAACAATATTGCACTTTTTAACTCTAAAGGTTTTTACATGTCATATGTCTTGTTAATGATTTTTAAATCTGATTTCATCAACCCTAGAATTTGTCAACTTAGTATTCGAGGGAATGAAATGAACATACATAGTTAAGAGATTGACTACCAAAAATATAAAAATTTCATCTACAAAGAGTGGCAAACTAGTGAAGTAATCTAAGCGATTGATTACCACAAATATAATAATCTTATCTAGATAGAGTGGAAAGCTAATGAAGTAATCTATAGGTTCCTCTTTCCACTTCTAATTGGGGATTACGTTAGGATGGAGAAGACTAAGATAAGGAATAGTTTCCACAATATGACATTAGAAAGTGTTGGATTCAACCACAAAACACTCAATGTCAAACTTAATTTCTCAACCAATAAAAGTTGGAGACATCACTATAAATTTTGTGGAAACCCACATGACCAATAGAGGGAGATGCATGTCCATGGTGAATAACTTGTTTAGAAAGAAGATAGTAAAGTCACAAATATGTGCAAATTTTAAAGAGAATGACCCCATTCATAATAGTCCAAGGTTGGTCCTTATCTCTATCAATCGTGTCTTGTTGAAGTTGAATTATAGGAGGATCCACTATGTATTAAATGAATAAGTCTTGATACTTGTATTGAAAGCAAGTTGGTTACTTAAGATGGTGTTGAACATGGGTGGTTCACTCCATCATGCTAACACATGAGACACTACTCTCCTTGTACCCTTCTTATACATGATCTTAAATCCATATGCTTAGAGGCATGCAATCCACTCTTTTTATCCTTAAACATTAAAATACCTCATGTAAAAAAAGTTTTTTTATTACATAATCTCTTTAAACATTAAAGTACATGTAAATAAACCAAATAAACCACTTAAATGATTAGATTTCAATTGTTTTTTCTTTCTTTACTTTCTAATCATATTTATAATCCTTTTTAATAAAATTAAACATTGTTTTCTTTAAATCACTTCAACACAACTTTATTTTTCATTATAGTAAGATTGAAAAAAAATCAAATTCAAATTTAAACACAATTTTTCTCTTCATTATAGTATGATTTAAAAACATCAAAATCAAATTTAAAATTTACCTATTTATTTACAACCTAAATATACAACAACCTATGTATAAAGAGTCTAGCCTTAAATTTGAGTACATGAAACTTCTCTTTAACGATAAAGTCTTTGAAAAAATATATGTACATTGAGTATTATAAGACTGACCCAATTGTATTTTTACTATAATCGACTTTGAATATATGTATTACATTTTAAATACTAAAATATTTTTTACTTAAATATTTGTTTTTCCTTTTACTTAATTTTCCAAATCAAATTAATTCTTCGTATATATCATAACAATTAATAAAACTCACCCAATTGTATTTTTACTATAATCTAGTTTGAATACATGTATTACATTTTAAATACTAATTTTTTTTTCTTTTCCTTTTTACTTAATTTTCCAAATCAAATTAATTTTTAGTATATATCATAACAATTGATAAACTCACCCAATTGTATTTTTACTAAATTATTTTTAGTATAATCTAGTTTAAATACATGTATCACATTTTAAATACTAAAATGTTTTTTAATTAAATATTTATTTTTCCAAATCAAATTAATTCTTAGTATATATCATAACAGAACGAACTTTCAGTTGGTTAGATCCGAAATGCACAAGGTTCAAACTAAGATATAAATTTTGCCCATAAAATGGAGCCCAATTTACTATACAACCATCCAATCAACAAGATTGATGGAATATTTAAAAAATTATAAAGAACAAAAAGTGCACTGGCCACAAAATCAAACAGACCTCCCATAAAACAAAATTATCCACAAAATAAAAAAATAAATTATTAAATAAAAATATTTAAGAGATTATAAATTATGAAACATCTCCATCAAACAGCTAGATAACATTAGGTAATGAGACAAAATTCATAGAGTATTTAAATGATGAAGGTGAGCGTGTGAGCCACTATTCATCAAATCATGGGTGTTGTTTTATTTTGTACTTCTGTTTGGAAAATCATTATGCATATCTTTACAAATATATTAACCATATTAGAAAATCATTATGCATATCTTTACAAATATATTAACCATATTAAAAGCATGTGCAGATGCACCTAGTCACTATGAGAGCACAGACTGAGACAACGAGTGTTTATATAGGATTATTTTTTCTTAATTGGAAATTAAGTATGGTGATTGAAATTTATGTTAAAGGTTTAAAAAGTTTTAAATTTATATCTGATTTGTTATTATAGAATTTGTATGTATTTGTAAAGGATAAACAAAAAAATATTTATGAAAAGTAAAAAATAAAATAAAATAATAGTTATAATAATAAAATATTTATAAAATTAATAAATAAAAAATATAAACAAATTAATTAAAAACATGTTAATTAATAAATGAAAAAATTAATTAAAAATAAATTTGATGATGGTGATGATAGCAACTATTAACCTTCAATGAGACTAATTTTGGTTTATTAGACCTTAAAAGAAAAGGAGTCATTTGATTTTCTTTAGAATTTTATTTGTATACTCAAAAGGCTTTAAGAGAAGCATTCCTATATCACTATAGTTATGATGAGTTAAAGGTAAGGGAGGTCAATATTGTAACAAATGTTTTAATGTTGCGCCCTAATATGGGTGTACATGGGACATTCTATGAGAAATTGATTTTCGTCTTCAACCCTCTTTGTGTCACAAAGATGACATATTCTTTCATCCCATGATGTGTAAGGAATTGTCTAGCACCTTGTTGCACTATGTAGCTCATTAGAGTTTGTTCTTATTTTGACAATGTTGATTTTCTTCTTTAGGCTAGTTTAAATAGAGAGATACTTTTAATCTTCCCGATTAGGGTTGATCACCTCCTTATAATATCTTAATTTTCTCTTATTCTCTAATTCTTTATTGCACCGCATATTTTCCTTAAATTTAGACATAATTTAATACTTTTAATATTATCACTATTCTATATAGATTGACCCCTTCCTTAAATCCCCAGTGGTTTAGCCAAGACTTGGCATCTTTATGCTAACCTCGCCTAAGTCATAGGTGACTTTCACTAGAGAAAGAAGCAATCTTAGGAAGCCTCTTGTATCCCATGTTTATCGTGTTCTTGTACATCATGTACCTAGTCATAGGCATGCTATCAACTGGGGAGAGACTCGCTTCTATGAGGAGGATATGATAGAGTGCATTACCTTTAATTTTGAGATTATATGTTATAAATCACTTTTGGACATGCTCTATAATTCTTCAAGGTTCTCTAGAGATGTTGCAGCCCCACACTTCATAACCATATATAAGATAAAATGAGTGACGAGAGTCTCAAAGATTAGTTTCTTTCTATCCCAAATTCATAGGTCTATTAATTTACAAGTATTTTCAAGCCCATAATAATCTTTCTATCCTCCATTAATCTTTTTCTCAATGCTATAGTTTCAGTTAAGCTTGTGTTGAAGATCGATTCAAGATATTTACATGAAGTCACTTCCTCCAGGTTGTTGTTTTCATACATGAAATTATCATAAGTGATTTTTTGGGACTTGATTATCATAACCTTTGTTTTGCCAATATTAACAATTATACCCTTACTAGAGCAAAAATTCTTCAAAATTTTAAGTTGTTTGTTGAGATCATAGGGACTCCTCACCATAAGAACAATATCATCAACATCTAGAGAAGAATGATGATGATTATACCAGCCAAAGTCATGCTAGCATAACATGCCTCTTCCAAACAACCCTCTAGCCTGTGAATGCAGATACGAAAAAGGGTAGAGGGTAGATGACAAACTTGCTTAACTCCTATATTACAATTAGTTTCCTCTAACATAGTTCCTAAACTCAGTAATAACCTTCTCATACAAAATTATTGCAATAGATCTCAACTCTAAAGTGCTTTTATCTCTTTCTAATATATTCCAAAGCCTAGTTCTGAGCATTGTGTCAAATTCTTTTTTAAAGTCAACAAAGGAATAGAGAATATTAGTTTTATTACTATGACACTCCTTGACAATGGTCCTAAGAGTAACAAGGAGGTCCACAATTGTATGATAGCCCTGAAATCTTGCTTGGCCTTTAGCTCCATTTCCATGTATTTCTAACGATATGTTGATTTGGAGGGAGGGCGTTATGCCCTATCTAACTGCTAGAATGCTGTAAAATCCCTCAAAGCGTGAAAACAACCTGGCATAGAGGATGTCTTCATTTGAGGAAATAAGACGAGGAGAGAAAGGACCCACTGACTGAAGGGCCAGAAGGGTGTACAAAGTGGATGTGAATGAAGACGAGTGTCTTGTAGCTGAACCAGAGGCCACTAGAGCGCGCAAGCAGGATATGGAGCCAGACACCAACCCTTAGGTTAAAAACCCCTTTAAAGGGTAGTCAACAATGCCATTGAGCCATAGTACCCTTAAAGGAGGACCAAAGGGTCCAACCATGACCACCATTACTCAATAAAACCTCTCGTGGGGGATCCTCTCATCCTGGGATACACTTGAAGGTGCGGTGGGTAGAGGTGCAACATAACACCTACTTTGTATCAATACTATTTAATATTTGTTGGATTTTTCCAAAATAAAAGTTAGAGCTATGTTAGAGCTATCAAATTATGGAATTTTGGATGTTCTATAGTTTTTTTGAAGACCATCAAAATTATTATTAAAACACACTAAATTCTAATCAAGACCATCAAAATTATTATTAAAACACACTTAAATTCCAAATTTGCAAAATAAAAAACACCAAATTCCAATCCAGTGGGTGAAACTTATTTATAAGTGTCCATTCCAAATAGTCAAATCTAATGTAAACAAAACCGGATAGCTTCGTCTATTTGGCGTATGTCAATATGCTATAAATAGGTCTATCACTGTCTATAAAACTGGATAGCATTGTCTCCTTGGAGTATGTCAATATGCTATAAATAGGTCTATCATATTCTCCTAATAAGTAAAAAAATAAACTCGATAAAACGCGTTATGCGATCGATACAAATGAGCCGCAAGATTTTAAATATTGTTTTAATAAAATAAAATAAAGACATCTAGGCAGTGCACAACAAGAAAAAAAGTCTGATGTGTACACCTGCAATACAATTCAATAATAATGGCGAAATCAATGCTTTCTTGTCTCTACTGCCATCGTTCATGATGGCTTCGTCGACGTTCGTGCGGAGCAGCCGGAACCGTTATTCATTCATCAACGTACAAAAGAATCAATTTAAACAAATACAACTCTCATTCAAACCTAATACCTAAGGACTATTTCTTCAAACTTGAACCCACCGATGCATCAAATCCAACAACAGTTCAGTTTTTCATGGAGAAAAACAGGCGAGGCCTGGATATCAAATCCAACAACAGTTCAGTTTTTCATGGAGAAAATTAGTTGCGAGGCCTGAATATTCAATAGGACATCAAAGAATTTAAAAAGAATCATGGGTTCGAAGTTTCATGTCGAAACTTCTTATTGTAGAGGCTGGAGATCACAATGGGCAGCAATGGAAAATGCAGGTTCAAAATATTTGCCACTTAATATCTGCTGTGTGATTATCTTGTTGCTTTCATCTGTCCAGTGAACTCCGTCCCAGTTGACATAGGACGCTGGATCAGAACACGATTCTGCCGTCACAGATCTACCATTAATGGTGCCTGTCGATCCACATTGAATTGCGTAATTGTAGTTATATTTGCCTCCAATTCCACAGCAAGCCCTAGTGGTGAACTTGAAACCTGTAACACAAAAACAACAGATCGATCATTCAAACGTATCTGATCTTTTTTTTAAACAAAGTGCTTTCCAAATTTAGTAAGAATATTGATAAGAATAAATCTTCAGTCATTGCAAAAAGACAGAATTCATATTTTTAAATTCACTACAAACCAAAATGTTAAGTAGCATGATCAGAGTGATGGATACCCACCATATTTAGCCGGATTGACAAAGAAATCATAGACAATATCATATGTATTTACGTATATAATGGTAGCACCAGGGAGCTCTTTGCGTATCACAGTGAGCTGAGCTTGCAGCATTCTGTTAAAGAGTCGCACAGCATTATTGTATGAGACGGAGCATCCATATTGATCAAAATCGTTGGAGGAATGTGGGAAAAATGTAAGCCAGAAGGGTTGGCATCCCTGAGGACCCACATCCTTCACTAGAATTGTTCTAGCGCCTTCGTTGTACAGAGCCTGAGTTTGTCAAAAACACATAAAAATTTCAGTCCCAGATGATAACAAATTTTGCTCTAAGGAAATATAGAAAACGTGTATAAGATCATACCTGCACAGCTCCTCTGATAGACCTGGCAACCTTTGGAAGAATCGTCCTTTGGACCTCTGAGGTATTGAGATGAAGATTCTTGTAGCCGAAGCTGAAGTCGTTGCCGCCTATTTCTAAAATATAAATTCCTGTTCTGAAGGCATCCATGGTAGGAAGGTAGCTGACATTACCATGAGCTTGGATGCTCGCAAGAACTTGCTGCTTGAAGATCTTGTACTGATTAAGCTGAACAGTAAGAGAAATGGGGGCAATGAAGTTCGTTTCACGCACAGTGGCACCTGCAGCAGCAAAGTTGGCTCCATGGCCGAAATTCGAAGCCACCGACTGTAAATAAGGGATCAAGAAGGGCAATCCCAATGCTTGCGCTGTTAATCAGCAATACCCAAACAATGTAATTAGAATCTTCAAGTTTTTAACATAATGTTTCGCAATGTATTAACATTGTGTTTGATCTTTTGGGAATGTGACTGTTTCAGAATTTAAACACTATAAACTCTTTTTCGATGGACATTACATCTAGCTTTATCAACTTTAACATAGATGGAATATCTAAAAAAATATACTTTAATGTGTTTAAATCTTAACACAGGGACAATGCAGAAGATCAAACACAATCTTCCAGTTACTAACAAGTTTTTTTTTCAAACAAACAAACGGTCCTGAAAAATGAATTTACCAAAAAAATCTATCGACAGTCTTCCATCGCTGTAACGATTTACTGGTTTTCCAAAGAAAGTTCGGCCATAAGGAGGATTCTCTGCTAGCATATTATAAGGGAAAACGAAATGAATTGCGCCCGTATCAGAGGTGGAGTCCCCGAAGTTAAAAATGGCTGGATAATCACAGCGACTATAACATATTGCAGGCAGCAATGCCATCATCATAATCATACAAACCCCATTAAACAGACTGGAAACCATGATGACTGAGTGGTATAGCAGCTTCGAATTGAATTGAATTGAGTAAAATTGATACAAAATCTCTACACTTATAGGGCTTCGGAGAGGATTGACAGCCTTATCTTCCAGAGAGGCAAACTGACAAACTTTAACAAATCTTCAGTCAACAGTAATCGTTGTTAAGATCTTCTCACGGAAAGGGATTGGCGATTCAGGGCCACCGCTGGCTATTTATGGAGAGGCAAAACCAACAACCGCGTATTGAATTGATGTGTGACTGTGCGGTGCTCAACGGTTCAAGAGCGCCTTTCAACGGTCCTATCTGACAGTGCAGTCGTCAGGGCGTGAAAATTAAATACAATATCTGCAGATTCAATGCAGTTTATATCGAGCGAATCAATCGGTATGCGCGTCCATGTGCTTCGCACTGACACGGACACCATAACGTAAAGGGTTTCACGATTATTAATATTAATAATAATCTACAATGGTTTCTTGTTGGCGTCACCTTCAGGCTTCCAGGCCCCGCTAAGAAAGAAAGCTTGCATGACCATTTTCTTAGAAGTTACCCTAGAAGCACGTGGGTCCTTTAAATTAGGGTTTGTAACTGTTGTTGACGATACATTTCCAGCCTTCCAAGCAAACAAACCAACTGGACAAACTTCATGTAACCCTTGCATGAACATTTTCTTGGTCGTTACCCTACCATCATGTGGCTCCTTTATATTATTAGGGTTTTTTTGATGTTGCATTTCCAACCTTTCAAGCAAACCCACACGACGACCTTCATGCATTAGAAATTCAATCTCGCCATCCATGAGGGAAACATGGATAAAACTTGGACTATTTGGAGGAATTATGCTTCGGTAGGTATAATCCATATATTTCCCCAGCTAGTTTTGGAAACTTAAAGTTGATCGTCACATGGGTTTAGTAGGCCCCACACATTATTATATGATTCTCACGGTCCCATGATCATGGTTACTACTCCACGTTTAAGTTGAGCTTCTTTTCAACTTATATGGTTTTAGAAACTTGGGTGGGATAATGGACACTCAAATCAAATCATAAATTCTAGAAGAGGGACGGGGAGAGAGAGGGGTTGGGGAGAGAGGGGAGGTTGTGGTGAGAGTAAGAAAGAGGGGTTTAAGAATAGAGAGAGGGGAAATAGGGGGTTAGGGTTTAAAGTAAGAGAGACAAGGGTTAAGGAGAGAGGGAGCTACATAGGGGTTAGAGAGAGAGGGGTGATGTTATAGAGTGAGGGGGGTAGAGTTAGGGATCCAGGTTTTACAGATCTAATTCAACAACTCCTTTAGGCCCCAACATTTAGTAGGTGCTTAAGACTAGAAATGCAATAAAGGGTTTGGATAAATTGCTCGGGTAAGCGACAATTCTTTCATCTATTTAGAACATCGGAGCTAATCGATATGTGACCACGAATAATCGCAAGAAAGAGGGTAGGAAAGGGACTAAACTTGCATGGTTTCAATGATAAATCATTTTCGTGCCCCAGTGGGGTCTTTACTCTGGCTTTTTGTTGGGAGTATGAGAGAGAAATAGTGGGAAGAGGAGGGAGAGAGAGGGCGGAGGTCTTAGAGAGATTATTTGGAAAAACCAAGCATTTCACAAATTGTTGGGATTTACTGTGTTGGAATTAAAGTATAGTGTCCATTGTTAAAGGCGAGTTTGGAGAGAGAGAGAGAGGGGAGGGGGGGGGGGGGGGGGGGGGGGGGGGGGNTATTTTATTGATGTACCCCAAGCGAGATGTCTTATTCCTCCGTCAAGATGTTACTATTGTATTTGGTCATCATAGAGTCATGAGGTATAACCTCAATTGTAAGTCGGGTCAATAGTACCCTAATGAATATAATATAATATTGTTTTGAGTCTTCCTAAGTGAAGTTGGCCCGGTCAGTTTAGTGGGGACGACTTGTTAGGTTAAAAGTCAAGTGACATAAAGAGTATAAATAGAGGAGTTGTGTTCCTCATTTGAACCCACACACTCACTTGTGTAGTGCATAAGAGAGAGAGAGAGAGAGAGAGAGAGAGAGAGAGAGAGAGCAACAAGAAGGAGGATCATCTGTTTTGGGGTTTTATCTTATACATCTATATAGATGAAGTTTTGCTGGGGTTTCTTCCCCTTGAGGGTTTCCCAGGATAAATCTGTGTCTATCTTTTGATTGTGTTTCTTTTAATGATTCTGCATATGCTACTATTGTGAATTTGGATTAAACACTGATGATATCTTGCTAAGCATATGGAATCTTAACATGGTATCAGAGCTAGCCTGAATAGAACAACTTTCACAAGATGAAACTCTCTCTCCTCTCCCTCCGACAAGAAATTAAGGTTTTTGAAATTTTTTGATTTTGAAGATCTGCTTGCATGAAATTTGCGCCTCCCTAGAGTGCATCTATTGAGCCCTAGATCGAAGTTTTTGAGTGGGCGGATCTCATGGAAATCCAAACCCTAGTTTGGCCATAAACTAGAAAACTGTAGAAAACTAGAACCAAAAATCTCGCAAGCAAGTTTTGAAGGGGGAAGATTTGGAATCTACAAAAACCAAGTGGACCAACCAACTCGCCTCAGTCAAGCACATATCATGGTAAGGTCAGCTTTTCATTTTGGGAAATTTCAATTTTTAGTGACCTCCTAGATAAGATGGCCCCAAGCACTAAGCTTGAGGACAAGCTGGAAGGCATAGAAAAATTTCGAGCATGGAAGTATAGGTTTGGCCTCATTTTTAGAGAGAATGATCTTAACAAATACATCAAAGATGAAGTTGCAGAACTAGAAGAAGATGAAGCTACAGAAAAGAACCAAAATGACCTAATCAAGACAATTAAGATCATTGTTGATTCTATCAAAGATCACTTGATCCCTCAAGTGTCATCTAAAGAGACACCAAAGAAAATATACAATTCCCTTTCCATAATGTATGAGGGAAAGAACATAAACATAAATATGAATTTGAGAGCTCAATTGAAGGGTACCAAGATGAGTAAAGAAGAATCCACTCAAGATTACTTCACAGGGGTCTTTCAGTTCAAGGAACAACTAGATGCCATTGGAGACTCCCTTGATGAAGATGAACTAGTTATGAATGCTCTCAATGGTCTCACTAGACCTTGAGAATCATTCATACAAACAATCTGTTCCAGAAAAGAAAGTATGAATTTTGACATTGTGTGGGAATATGGCATCCAAGAGGAAGCTAGAGTAGCTAACATAGAAGCTCTACTTAAAGAAGATGATTAAGCTCTAGCCACCGATACAAGAAGAAGAAGACAATCAAACTTAAAGAAGGATAGTCGCAAGGAGTATAGACCTCCAAAGAAGTTTCAAAGGAAAAGAGAAAATAGTTAGAAGAAAGACTACTCCAAATATCAATGTTATAATTGTCTTAAGATAGGACACCTTGCTAGAGAGTGTCCATTGAAGAAGAAGAACAACAAAAGACATCATGCCATCTAGCTGAAGATGAGGAAGAATAAGAAGAAGAAAGACCTCGAAAGAGACAAGCAAAAGAAGAAGTTGTAGAAGAATATGTATTATTCTCTGCACTCTCACGGTCTATAATACCTAGAGAAGATACATGGCTTTTTGA
Source organism: Pseudotsuga menziesii (assembly GCA_001517045.1). Classification (NCBI taxonomy): domain Eukaryota; kingdom Viridiplantae; phylum Streptophyta; class Pinopsida; order Pinales; family Pinaceae; genus Pseudotsuga; species Pseudotsuga menziesii. The sequence continues at coordinate 39,522 of LPNX010171494.1, forward strand.
TAGTGGTGCTTCAAAGCACATGACATGGAATAACCAAAATCTGTCAAGACTTGAAGAGAATAACTCTCCTCAGAAAGTATGATTAGGAGATGACTATCAATATCCTATCAAAGGCATTGGTGAATCAAGCTACAAGCTTGACTCTGGAACCTCCATGAAAATGAAGGAAGTACTATATGTACTGGGTTTGAAAAAGAACTTGCTTTCCATCTCAACATTAGATAAGAAAGGATATAGAGCTGCTGGAAAAGTACTCATGTGGACCAAAGGAAAGAAAATGGAAGATGTTGTGGTCATTGATGAAAAAGAAGGAGGATTGTACAAACTCAAGGGACATCCAGAAATGACCTTTGTCCATGAGGTCACTAGCTCAAGTGAACTTTGGCATAGAAGGCTTGCTCACATCAACTACAAAGCATCACCCTATGTGAGCAAAGTGGTAACATGTTTACCAGATTTGAAGATTGATCATGGAGGAACTTGCAGAGGATGTGCAAGAGGAAAGAACATCAAGAATCCATTTCTGAAGAGTGAAATAAATACTAAAGGTACGTTGGAATTAATTCATTCTGATGTATGTGGTCATATGCCCTCCACATATTTAACTGGATATGAATATTATGTTACATTTATTGATGATTATTCAAGAAAGACATGGATATACTTCTTGAAGACAAAGAGTGAAGTGTTCGGGAAATTCAAGGAGTTCAAAGCCTTGATAGAGAACCATTCAGAAAGAAGAATCAAGACACTCAGAACAGATAATGGTGGAGAATATACTTCAAAATAATTTGAAGCCTTTTGCAGATAAGTTGGAATCAAGAAGGAACTAACCACTCCCTACAATCCCCAACAAAGTGGTGTTGCAGAAAGAAAGAATAGAACCATTATGGAAGCAGTGAAGACAATGATTCATGATCAGGACCTTCCCATGCATCTATGGGATGGAGCAAGAACAATTGTGTATGTACATAACATATTATCTCATAGTGCCCTTGGATTCAAGACTTCTGAAGAAATGTATACATGAAAGAAACCTAAAGTGAGCCATATCAAGATATTTGGTTGTCCAGTATATGTTCACATTCCAAAAGAAAAGAGAACCAAGTTGGATCCTTCCGGAAAGAAGGGAATATTTGTTGGATACTGTGAAGTCTCCAAAGCCTTCAAGATATACATTTTAGGATTCCATCATATATAGATTAGTAGGGATGTAACATTTTCCAAAAAAAAATCTCTTAAGAAATCCAGAAGGTGTCAGCTTGAAGAAGTAGATGAAGATGATGTACCTCCCAGAAAGGTAAAAGCTAAACCCTCTCCTGAAATAGCAGCATCAGAAGATCATGATATGCTAGAACCTCTGGACCCCCTTACTATGTATATATCTCAAAAGAGAAAACCTGCTTGGGTAAGAGAAATCATATAAGAAGCAAAGAAACGTGGAGCTTGAGAAGGCTCCACAAGAACAACAAAGAGATAAAAGCCATTCTATAACTATGTGTGATCTTGTAGATCAAGAACCTACTAGTTATGAGGAAGATGTACAGAAGAAATAATGGGTAGAAGCAATGATGGAAGAATACCAATCAATAATGAAGAATGATGTTTGGGATATAGTACCCAGACCAGAAAGCAATAGTGTGGTATCAATGGATCTACAAGATAAAACATGTTTCTGATGGAAGTATCGAAAAATATAAGGCAATATTTGTGGCTAGAGGATTCTCTCAGAAAGAGGGAATTGATTATTAAGAGACATTTGCACCAGTAGCAAGGTACACTTCCATTAGAACCATCATGACACTTGCTTCCATGATGAAGTGGAATCTACACCAGATGGATGTAAATACAACCTTCCTGAATGGTATGATTAAAGAAGAAGTATACATCGAACAACCACAAGGATTTGAAGTCGAATACAGAGTGACTCATGTATGTAAGCTAAAAAATGATCTCTAAGGACTGAAGCAAACTCCCAGAGCTTGGTATGGAAGAATATATAGATTCTTAACAAGCTTGGGCTTTACCAAAAATAAAGCTGATACTAACCTTTAGCTTAAGGTTATAGATGATGTCATATTATTACTATATGTGGATGATCTATTTCTGACAGGAAATGAGAAACATATTGCAAAAAGAAAGAAGAATCTAGCTGAAGAATTTGATATGAAAGATATTGGATTTATGCACTATTTTCTCGGGCTAGAAGTGTGGTAGAGCCCAGAAGGAATCTTTCTGAATTAGGGAAAGTATGCAGTGGAAATCTTAAAAATATTTGATATGTTCAATTGTAAAGCCATGGACACACCCATGGATACCAACCTGAAGTTGTTATCAGATGAATCATTAGAATTAGTGGATGTGACTCAATACAGACAAATTATTGGTTCGTTAATGTATCTGATGAATACTAGGCCAGATATATGCTTTGATGTGAACACCCTGAGTCAATATCTAGTTCAACCTAGACGTGTTCACTGTATAGCTGAAAAGCATGTGATGAGTTACCTAAAAGGTATGATAGACTTTGGACTATACTACGATAGAGATCATGACTACATATTGTATGGATATACAAATTCATATTGGGTAGGAAGTTCCGCAGACAGAAATATCACCTCAGGTGGATGCTATTGTCTGAGATCCACCATGATCTCATGGTTTAGCAAGAAGCAGTTCAATGTTGCTCTCGACACGGCTGAAGCAGAGTACATAGCAGCTTGCTCTGCCAGTTGTGAATCCATATGTCTTCAAAAGCTGATGTCAGGTCTATTTGACATGGAGTTGGATACCACAATGATTCTATGTGACAACCACGGTTGTATAAAGGTGATAGAGAATCCTGTGTTCCATGAAAAATCAAAGCACATATAAATCTGATATTTTTACATAAGGGAGCTATAAAACTCCAGTATGTGAGTACCGATGATCAAGTTGCTGATGTCTTGACCAAGCCTTTATCTTGAGTAAAGTTTGAATACTTATGTGACAAGCTTGTTGTAGTCCTAAAAGAATTTCCTCACAAGGAGGAATAATGATTATGATATTGACTACTTTCCTCGCAAAGTGAAACAATGATGATGATACTTAAGACATTCCTCGTAAGGAGGAACAATGATGATGATATATATCTTTCCTCATAGGGAGCAACAATGAGGATGGGTTTACAGAATTTCCTTGCAAGGATGAATGATGATGATATGAACCCTCCTCAGAAAGGGGGAGTAGGTTGATAATATGGATCTTCCCTAGAAAGGGGGAGTGATGATGAGACTATCACTGCGAATGATATGGATATGATACGCCAGTACAAAAGAGGCCAAGTGCGCTTGCAGACGATGATGTTCCTACATTCACTTGTAGACGGCGTAGAAAATAACACTCGCTTGAGAGTGTTCCTAGCTTTAACAAGATAAGGATGGTCTACGATGAGTCCTGCACTTAGTTGCGACAACAGGTCCTGCATTCAGTTGCGGACGAGATCTACATTTGGTTCCAGATGATACTCTCCCATGGAGAGTGTTCCTACATTCACTTGTAGATGCCATAGAAAATAACACTCACTTGGGAGTGGTCCTAGCTTTAACAAGCTGATGATGGTCTACAATGAGTCTTGCACTTTGGTGCGGATGACAAGTCCTGCATTCAATTGCGGACGAGATATGTATTTAGTTGCAGATGATACTCTCGCGTGGAGAGTGTTCATGCATTCACTTGTATATGCCATAGAAAATAACACTCACTTGGGAGTGGTCCTAGATCTAAGAGGCTGAGGATGGTATATGATGAGTCCTTGCGGACGATAGGTCCTACATTCATTTGCAGATGAGATCTACATTCAGTTGTAGATGATGTGGTCCTGTATTCATTTGTGGACAATCCAGTTGGTCGATTCTATGGACCCTCCTCGTTAAGGGGGAGTAGGATAATGAGGATTACATCATCCTTGGACCTATGTCCTAAAGTGATAGGGATTGATCATCCCGCAAAGAGATCATGTGTACTGGAGGTAGTGTTTGTTGATGTATTTGTAACTTCAGAATGTATTCACTTGTATATCTTATGTATTGTACCTCGATGTTCCTATTGGGAAGTATCTGTAATGTAATTGAGTCATGCCATACCCTGATGTTCCTATCGGGAGAATCAATAATGTAAACAAGTCATGTAAATTCATAGAGGGTAACCCTCCTTATTGATCAAGGGTTAAATTACCCGCAGTTGTGGGGCACTAGGGTTATTAGTCTCTCCTAGAGAAGTCGACCCTCGTGAGTTAATGTAAGTCAGATCACTAGTACCCTAGTTGTGGTTACTTGAGCCTACATAACTGAGTTAGGATTACTCGAGCCTACATAACAGAGTCAAATATTAAGTGAATGAAATAATATAAATAGAGAGTGAGCCTCTCTATTTATCACACATACTCACTCAACTGGGGCGCATGAGTGAGAGAGGAATTGCTGGCATAAGTGAGAGAGATCAGCTGTCGGAGATCATCTTTATGTCTTTGGGTTTTACTGCTGCCATTGGTGCTCATTCTATCTTTGAGGAAGTTGCGGGGTTTTCTCCTTTATGGTTTCCTCGAGGAAAATTCTTTATGTCTCTTGTCTCTTGTGATTATTGTTGTGCATGTTATTCTCTCAGATAAGATCCTAAAATCATATTTTTTAAATGATAAAAATCTAACATGGTATCAGAGCTAACTTGAGAAGAAGACACCATGAAGCAGCAAAAGCTAGGGATTCTTACTGTTTGGGTCTCTCTCCATAATCCAATAGAAAAAGGATGATAGGCTAACTCTCCATTGAAGGGTGCATCTTTCTGTCGAAGCAGAATTTGATTCCGGGCATTTTCAGTTTTTGCTGCGGGAAATTAGGGCTTTTTACAGAAGAGGAATTTTTGAGTGAGCCCAACATAGGATTTGTCTGCTCATCAAAATCGAAGTTTAGAGACAAAGGTCTAGATTTTTGGTTGGGTAAAACTCCGGGAAAGTCAAACCCTAGTTTGATCCCGGGCCTGAAAAACCCTAAAATACTAAAGCAGGTAGTTTTGGTACATTCGCTATATCTCGAGATTGAAGAAGTGTCAGGGACCAAAATTTTCACAGGCCGAAGATAAAATCTTGATGTACCATGTGTAAAACTTTCAGCCTCCGATTCACTATATTATGGGAGATAGGCTTCCTCCAAATCATGGTTCCAGCCTCTTCCAGGATTCATCCCTAAATAGGACACCTAGGGAGAATTGCTATATCTCGGGATACGAAGATCCAAATGAAACTTCACAAGATGTTCTAGATAAGGAATAGACTGTAATTTCTATGGTAATTGTTTCAAACCCTGATGATAAAATGGGTACATGTGGCAGTCCATACAATTTCGCTATGCTGAAAAGTCCTGAAATAGGTCACCTTGGGAAAACTCTCATAAGTCCCAATTGGTGAAACAAATTCTGGTAAAACCTATGGTGTTGGAAATAGGACAAATGAGGTTACCTTAGTATGAAATTTCAGACATAAAGGAGCATCAATTTCAGAGATACCACAGAAACCGTATCAGGCATTTCTGCAGAAGAAATTGGTAAACTAGGGCTTCCTGTTCTAGGAGCTTCCCTCCACTATTTTTAGAAAAGGAGTACATTGGACAACTCACCTTAAAGAGGTATATATTTCTATCCAATCAGATATGAAAGATTCCAAGTTTTTAAAATTAGGGTTTCTCTGACAAACCCTAGATCATCCAGCTTCGGAACCAGGATGGACACCTCAAATCAGTAAGATCTAATCTTTTTCTATTTATAGTTGAGGTTATCATTTCAAGATGAGTAATCACACCAGCTTGATGACAAGCTTGGTGAAGATGACAACTTCCAAGGATGGAAGTATAGGATTTCACTGGTTCTTGAAGAAAATAAATTGGACACCTACATAAGTGGAGAGGTTCCAATTCCAGAGGGAGATGAGGCTAAAGCCTTACACAAGAAGAACTTGGTCAAGGCAAAGAATATCATTGCTGATTCAATTAAGGATCACCTTATACCACAAGTGTCTTACCTAAAGACACTTAAAGAGATGTTTGATTCCTTGACCAAGCTATTTGAAGGGAAGAACATAAATCGGAAGATGACTTTAAGAAACCAGTTGAAGAATGTGAAGATACAGAACACAAATACCATACGGTCATACTTTACAAGGGTCCCTCAAATAAAAGAACAACTTGAAGTAGTGGATGAAGAAGTAGAGAATGCAGACATTGTGATAACCACCTTTAATGGCCTCCCAGGATCAGGGGATTCATTCATTCGAGGAATGTGTGCCAAAGGAATTGATTACTTTCAACAGACTCTGGGAAGAGTGCACACAAGAAGAAGCTCGACTCATAATAAGAGAAAAGAAGATGGGAGCAACTGGAGATCAAGCTCTCACGATTCAAAGAAGATCCCTGAAGCGACGAGGAATATGAAGAACTCAATTCTTGAAGAACCTCTTATCCACCTTAATAATTTGGATAAGAAATGATGCTGTTATGAATGAAGAAGATGATGAAGCTGAAAGAAGGAGTCTACCCATGAAACAAATAAAAATAAGTATTCAATCGTCATTTCATGATATTGTTTTTTATGCATTTGTTTATGTTCATTTGATGTGTTATGGAATGTTTGCATTAATGACAATATACTAATAATATGCATGTGATGGGTAAGTAGCTCATGGTGCTATACAACTTTCCATTGCTACTTATCTAGAATGAAACCTCTTTGCTGACATATTGTATTAGTGCACAATCTCAATGTTATCCTGGTAGAGATGGAAGGCATCTAGAAAGTTTCCATAAGATATGGATGAATGTTGTATTGGATAAAATAGTTGCATGATTATATATTAATGTAAAATAATTTCTCATTATGAATATACCTTATGAAAAGTTTCTAATCATACAACTGGTGCATTTGAATTGTAGGAAAGATCACGTACAATCGCCTACAAGAAAAGAAGGATGAGACTTGTTTCGAAGAACAAGTGACAAAAATTCAAGAAAGAATCCAAGATGAAGAATAATATGATGATACTTTAAAAGAAAGAAGAGGCCTCAGACACAGTCCAATTATGTGGCACTGTTGAGCGACATCATTGATGCAGAACCTTGCAGCTATGAAGTAGTAGCCAAGAAGAAAGGGAAGGAGAATACCAGTTCAAGAAGAATGATGTCTAGGATGCAGTATCAAGACCTAAAGGGAAGTCCGTAATATATTCCATATGGATATACATGATCCAACATGTAGTAGATGGCAATATGGTGGGATACAAGGCAATATTTGTAGAATGAGGCTTCTCACGGAAAGAAGGCATAGACTAAAAAGAGACATTTTCAACCACCAGAAGTTAAGACACATGACATCCAGACTAGTGTGAAAATTAAAGAAGGCCTTGTACGAGCTCATAAGACACCCATGGGATAACACATACATGAGGAGCTTGAAGATCACCTAGAGTGATGAAGATCTTAACCTTTGATACAAGGTTGAATATGAAATCCTATAGAGGATGACAAGCTCACAGATGGGTGCAAGAAGAACACTTTCAAGATAGAGGATCTTGGTATCCAGTGACCCTAGATGGATACATAGAATATTAGTAGCAGAGGAATCTACTTGTCACTCCAGTACAGAATGTTTCAATACATAGACTATAAAAGGTAGAGGGAGAATAATGCTCCGCTTCAAGGGGAGTGACTATAGAATATCCTGAGGTTCGACATGGTACGACAGGATGGATAGATTACTGATGACTCTAGGATTTAGTGAGAGTAAAGTGGATTCCAACCTTTAATTCAAGGTTGAAGGTGGAAGACCAGTGATGCTCCTGTTACATGTTGATGACTTGTTCCTGATAGAAAAGAGGAACTCATTAAAGTTGCAAGAAGGAGACTTGCTGCTGAGTTCGAGATAAAGGACTTGGATATAATGCACTACTTTCTAAGCATGGAGGTGTGGCATAATGTGGATGGAATCTCCCTGGGACAAGGGAAGTATGCAATAAATATCCTGAAGAGGTTCGGGATGATGGACTGCAAGGCCATGACCACACCTATGGCATCGAACCTGAAGCTATTGAGTGTTGCTTCATCAGATTCGGTTGATGCCATGATGTATCGTCAGATGATTGGGTCATTGATGTACCTGACGAATACGAGACCAGATATTTGATTTGCTGTGAACACATTGAGACATGTTCACCTGATGGTTGCAAAGCATGCAGTGAGGTACTTGAAGGGTACAATTGAGTATGGGTTCAAGTATGATATGAATCAGAAAATCAACCTAGAGGGTTATGTGGATTTGGATTGGACATACAATTCCATTGAAAGGAAGAGAACTTTGGGGTTCTGTTTCAGTATGGGATCAGGTGTGATCTCTTGGTTTGGCAGGATGGAATCTTGCATGGTGCTGAGTACAGCTGAGGAAAAAGATGTTGCCACTTGCATTTTTTGTATGATGTAGAGAGGAGTAGTGAACCTCCAGTATGTGATCCAGATCGAGATCTCTCGAAAGAGGGAGTTCTAGAATAACCAGTGAGACAGGTTGTCTGAGCATAAATCCTTATGAAGCTCGTAGGTTGCTCAGACATAATCGGTCCTATAGGTTGTCCTCAAATGTAATCGGTCTTGGCGAAGCTCGCAGGTTATCTTTGGATGTAATCAACCCTGATGTGATTCTATGCTAGAAATGGCCAGAGTGAAGTTTGAGTACTACAGGGAGAAGCTTGGTGTTCTCCAGATTGAGGTTCCCTCCAAAGGTAAGTGATGAGTCCGTGAGCCTTTCTGACATGGTTGTTGGATGTGTTCCTCCCATGGTTAGATGTAAGTGTAGAGCCATTCTGATGTGACTACAGGATGTGTTCCCACATGATTAGATGTAAGTGCAGAGTCATTTTGATGTGACTGCGGGATGTGTTCCCACATGATCAGATGTAAGTGTAGAACCTTTCTTACATGTTTGTTGGATGTGTTCCTCCCATGGTAAGATATAAGTGTTGAACCTTTCTGACATGGTTGTTGGATGTGTTCCTCCCATGGTCAGATGTAAGTGCAGAGCCATTCTGATGTGACTGCGAGATGTGTTCCCACATGATCAGATCTAAGTGTAGAGCCATTCTGATGTGACTGTGGGACGTGTTCCCACATTATCAGATGTAAGTGCAGAGCCTTTCTTACAGGTTTGTTGGATGTGTTCCTCCCATGGTAAGATATAAGTGCTGAGCCTTTCTGACATGGTTATTGGATGTGTTCCTCCCATGGTCAGATGTGAGTGCTGGGCCTTTTTGACATGGTTGTTGGATGTGTTCCTCCCATGGTCAGATGTAAGTACAGAGCCTTTCTTCCATGGTTGTTGGATGTGTTCCTCCCATTGTAAGATATAAGTGCTGATCCTTTCTTACATGGTCATTGGATGTGTTCCTCCCATGGTAAGATATAAGTGGTAAGCCTTTCTGACATGGTTGTTGGATGTGTTCCTCCCATGGTCAGATGTGAGTGCTGGGCCTTTCTGACATGGTTGTTGGATGTGTTCCTTCGATGGTTAGATGTGAGTGTTAGGCATGCCTTTCTGATATGGTGGTGGATGTATTCCTCCCATGGTCAGATGTAAGTGCTGGGTGGGCCTTTCTGACTGGGTCAGATATAAGTGCTGAAGAAGATGAAGACTTACATGGAGTCTAGGCCTATAACCAACATGAAAAAGGGCTGGCTCTGTAGATATTCCTATGATGAGACGAATTGAGAGATAACACCAATTGATCGAGATAGAGGTAGCAGTAATGATGATGACCCAATGATGATCCAGTGATGATCCAGTTTCGATGATGATCCAGTGATGATCCAGCTTTGATAATGATCCAGTGATGATCCAGCTTTGATAATGATCTAGTGATGATCCAGTTTCGATGATGATCCAGTGATGATCCAGAATTGATGTTGATCCAGTGATGATCCAGACTTGATCTAGAGAAGAAGACTTGTGTTGATGAATTGTGTCAAGAGAATACCTTTCTAGTTAAGAGGGAGTGTTGATGTATTTCTAACTTCGGAATGTATTCACGTGTATATATTATGTATTGTATTCCGATGTTCCTATCAGGTGAATTAGTAATGTAAACAAGTCATGTAAAGTCATAGAGGGTAACCCTCCTTATTGATCAAGGGTTAAATTCCTCGCAGTTGTGGGGCACTAGGGTTACTAGACTCTCCTAGAGAAGTCGGCCCTGGTGAGTTAATGTAAGTCAGGTCATTAGTACCCTAGTTGTGGTTACTTGAGTCTACATAACTGAGTTAGGATTACTTGAGCCTACATAACAGAGTCAAATATTAAGTGAACGAAAGAATATAAATAGAGAGTGAGCCTCTCTATTTATCACACATACTCACTCAACTAGGGCGCATGAGTGAGAGAGTAATTGCTTGCACAAGTGAGACAGATCAACTGTCGAAGATCATCTTTATGTCTTTGGGTTTTACTACTGCCATTGGTGCTCATCCTATCTCTGAGGAAGTTGCGAGGTTTTCTCCTTTATGGTTTCCCTGAGGAAAATTCTTTGTGTCTCTTGTCTCTTGTGATTATTTCTGTGCATGTTATTCTCTTAGATAATATCCTAAGATCATATTTCTTAAATGATAAAAATCTAACAGTGTTGCGACAAAGGATCGAGAAGATCAAAGTGTTGCTGCAAATGAACGAGAAGATTGAAGTGCTGCTGCAAAGGATCAGAAAGATTGAAGTGTTTCTACAAAGGATCAAGTGATTGGGTGTTTCAAAATATGAAGACTCAATGCTGCAGAAGATGATGTTCCAGTACTGAAAACACATGGTGTATGATAGAGAAAACTAGGTGTTGAGAGAAAAAATGGTGTATGATAGAGAAAACACATATGTTTTATAACACATGCATTTCAAAAACACTTAAGTGTTATAATGAATATGAATTTTTCCTATCATACAAGAAGCCTTCCCAATGGATGTTTCATTGGGCACACCTAATTTATGTAAATAAACAACAATTTTGCATTGATTACCCATAATGCATGTGCTATCACACATATATGGGTTATAATGAATATGTGTTTTGCATCTATAAAAAAATTTGTAGTGCAAGATATATGTCTACTTATTCATTCGTGGGAGATAAAAATACATGAAACTATGAGGCAAGATTAATGACAGTGGGAATTTTTTCTACCACACCAATTCAAAATGATTATATACAAGGATTCAAATACCAATTCAAAAGGATTATTTACAAGGATCCAAATATTAATTTAGAAGGATTTTCATATCGATTAAGAAGGATTCTCATACCAATTAAGAAGGATTGTCATACCAATTGTCAAACGTTATTCACAAGGATTTCCATACAAGGATTCTCATACCAATTGTTAAGGATTTTCATACAAGGATTCTCATACCAATTTTTAAGGATTTTCATACAAGGATTGCCATACAAGTATTCTCATACCAATTGTCTAGGATTATTAACAAGGATTGTCGTACAAGGATTCTCATACCAATTGTCAAGGATAATTCACAAATATTGTCATACAATGATTCTCATTCCATTTGTCAATGATTATTCACAAGGATTCTCATACCAGCTCTACATCCTTTTGTCATACAAATTCACAACGAGCAAACAATATTTCACTACTGTGTGCAATCTTCTAGTTTTTCAATGTGTAGAGCTTAGAAATGATCAATGGGAAATGGGAAATGTTCACAATAGAAAGAGAAAATCATCAAGGAACTTACATAAGAGAAAATAGAATAAAAGGAAAAGGAAAGGTAAAGGTCATACAATCGTAGGCATTCAACATGTGACAATATAATTAGACCTACACCTCCTTCAAAATTCAAGCATAATAATTCAATGGTAGAAACAAGGAATTATGCCTCACACCAAGGTTAAACACGATGGAGTGTGGCTAGAGGCACACCATTTTTGGAATCCATCCCCATTGTTTCAATGAATTTGACATATATTGATGCTACACCAATCCACAATTCAATTTAGAGTTCATTGGATGAAACACCATGTGTTGCGTCCAATCCTAGTTTCTCAATACCTCAAGTAGAATCACAACTAAGTGATAGAAATGCAGAGAATAATGAGAAATTGTTAAAGGAATTCATTTATGGGGAATATCACCACAATGAGATATTGTTTTCTGAACACCTTCTTGATATCATCTTGATATTTTAATGAAGGGGTTCCTAACTTTGAAGATGAGGTTTGCATACAACCCAACAATCTGGTTCAATATCCAAGACAAATTTTCCAGTGTATAACAGTTGACGTCAACATCACTCCATCTCTTGATTACCTACCTCAGATTTCACATGGGGAAAAGTACTCTTAAATGCATACAAGTGGATGAAAGCGCTTTGTCTTCCATGAAAGTTAGTATACGTCAATTCACTATCAAACATCATTGTTCACAAATTATTATACCTGCCTCAGCAGGTATATTGTAATCGATTGCAAGTCAAAATATTTTGACTTTGGTATTAGTTGCTCTCTTTTGATGCAGGTATAAAAAATTAAAATCTGTTTTGCAAAGTATAACTTAGGGATTTGTAAAATATTTTTTTTAATTTTGTTAAAAAAACTATTTTGTAAACAACTAATTGGTGGATAGAAGATGATGTAAACTTTGGAATTTGGTATCTAGATTTGAGTTGACATGTGGCAAGATGATGTCATAATAATAAAATTAAAAAAATAAAAATTATATGCCACAGGCACAGGAGGAAATTATATGCGTCTCATGATGCCATAGGCAACGGAGGAAACCTGTAAATCACGGATATGGCGTCGAAGCTCCGATCTAACCCACACCGAGATGTATATTCCCACCATTTGTTTGCTTGCCACACAATTGTACCACTGTATATCGCAAGATTCTTTCAACCATTCGTTCAGCAGGGGTTCTTTAATCTCTGCTTCTGCAACCTCATCATCGAGCAAATCATTTGTCGAAAACGACCTGCAGGAACGAGGAAATATTGCAGACCAGTCGTCTGATCTGTTAACCTTGGATGGTGCAGGAAATGGATAACTAGTTCTGCGCAAATGAATTAATGCAGGCATTGCAGGCGACGGAGGAGCGCTATAGCACATCGGAGCAACCCCGCTTTCAGATGGGATTTTGTTTAAAGTTTTGCGGATTAAAGTGTCCCATTTCATGGCGTGACCTCTATCTTCGGAGCCAAGGATGTTTGCTGCTTTCAGAGGAACGATTTCTTGAAACCTGTTGCCGGATAATAAAACGAAAGATTAATCAAATACTTGAAATCAACCATTATGAAAAGCTTCAATCATAAAACAGGATTCACGTCATACCCAAGTACATAAATATCTGATGCATCTTTCATATTTAAACAATCCTCGAGATCTAAATCGCTCGTTGGAATCACCCCACCAACGTTCCATGTCGTCACTGATATTCTAAAATTCCATCACACATCGATGTTTCTAAGAGAATCAGAAAACCGAAACGAACAAATGAAAGAAAACATCATTAAAATTTTTGCTGAATCAGAAAACCGTACTGTCTTACTTGTATTCCTGTGTGTCATTGTACTGAGTCCAGAGTGTTTCTGTATCATCTCGCAACATTAAGGATCTTGGCCGGTTGCAACTTTGAATTGAAATACGGCCACCAACTCTTTCAGTATAATCGCTGCTCACTGTAACTATTTAATATCTAAAAGAAGTCTTAGAAATCTGTAACTATTTACAGATGTGGAGAAGCCTTAGAAAGCTGTAACTATTTTACAGATTTCTCCACATCTTCTATTGAACCCTTTTTTTATTTTCTGTCGGTAACAGAGTAGCTCGAAATTTCTACTCAAATCAACTATTCAAGATAGTGGTCTCGTCCATAGTAGTATGAGATTCAAACTTTGCAAGTACTCTGAATTATTTAACTTTTTATTAAATTTCGTAAAAGGATCTGATAGACTGATTGTTATAACCGAGAGGACAGTCAACAAAGCTAAGTTGAAAAGCACAATTTTTTAAGTGGAAAGTCAAAATTATTTCCTCTCAAAAGGATATGACAAGGAAAGCAAACCAACTGGTTAATTTTAATAGATATGAATATGACATCTGGTAAGACGAGAAGCATTTAACAAAGGTCAGTTGTAGTCTAGTTGTTGTAAGGAATGGGCCTCACAAGTAGGGATGGAATTTGACGAGTAAATTCCTTAGAGAAACAGTCAAAATCTAGATAGAATATAAAAAACCTTTCAGATTTTGGTAGTGACCGGCGATTTTGACGGGTGTCTGCTATTTGAAATTCCTACCCTCGCTGATTTCGCTCTCAACCTAGAAAGCCAAAAGACGAACACTCCAAAATGAATTTGTTCGCTTCCAATATTCTCCAGCCTTATGTACTAGACATACTTTTGGCTTTCTCTATGTAAATGTGATAACTACCAGGATTTTGTTTATAAATTTTTTTTTACTATTCGTTAGGACATTACAATTTTTCAAATATTTAGGTAGGGATTAGATTTTGGAGTTACTATAGTTTTAGCTGATCAATAAGATTAAGAGCAAAATTATCCTATTGCTATATATTTTCAATCTCTTCTTAGGAGGCAGGTACTAAGCAACTTTGTTGCTTATTCCACTTGTTAAAATATATTTTGAACCCAAATCTTATGGTGGTAAATGCCAATTATTTTAAAGTTTGTTAGAATCTAGAAGTTTTGCAATAGTTAGAAGAGAATTGGGCACAAAACATTGAAAAATATAGAATCAAGTAGTCACATAGTAAAATATCTTGTCAAAGAATTCACGTCAATTGGTAAAACATTATGTTCACAAAATTGTATTGTAGCTCGCCGCGTATTGGTTGAATAGATTGTAAGTAGGAGCACAAGATGTCGTTTGATTAAATGCACACTAGAAATTGTCAATTTACATCCAAAACTAAAAAAATACTCACGTTAGAAGATATGGTCTTGACATAGAAGGACAAATGGATAAATCATGGGCATCTAGTGGTGGGTTACCACGTAAAGGCATGAAGTTAGTAGAACTAGTGAAGGGATTAGTGCATGCATTTTGACATGATAACACTAGACCTTGTTCCAACACAAAGGATATGTTAAAATGTTGTATGGGTTCTATGGATCATGAACCCCACATTAAACATTATCTTGTCATGACAAAACCTCAAATCTATGAGATGTTTAAAGCTTCCAATTAAGAGTTGAGGCTTGGTGAGAGATATTTTTAAAAGTGCAAACCATGGTATGTTAGAATCAACACCATTCATAATACTTGTTATTATAGATACCACATAGATTTAAATTATTATTACAATATATTTATACATTACATCGAATTTTTCATCCTAACCATTGTTAAATTTGTGAACCATTGATTTACATGCAAATGAGAGCAATTGTGAAGTAGGATTATGCAGTGGAATATCAAGAACAATGTACATTGAACAAGACAAATTTGAGACAAGTAGGATAAGAATTGATAAGTTGATTACAACATTAATCTTCATTCATTCAAAAATAATACAATGGTGTTACAATAAGGAGAATTCAAATTATGTGGATACGATTTGAATCTACCAACTAAACCCGATTGACTGGCTAACTTAGTGTGTCTAAATCATTGCATGGGAGCCACTAGTCTAACTCTTGATGTCTAAATCAATATACAATTAGTTAAACCAGTTAAAATAATGAGGAGGTGGAAAAAGGCGCCACTTCCCCATGCAACCATGCAAAATTTGCGCTAGACTAACTGAGAGTGATCTAACTGATTGTAACTAGAGGTTGAATCAACATAACTGGCTACCTACCACAACCAATTGATGGAGGCTGCTGGTGGGACTCAGAGTGGCTCCTAGAATGTAGGGCTTGGCACCAATGGCACCAAATGGCACCAGTGGCACCAAATGGAACTGATGGCACCAATGGCACCAGTGGCACCAATGGCACCAGTGGCACCAATGGCACCAGTGGCACCAATGGCACCAGTGGCACCAATATCATGGTGGCACCAAACTCACCCAAATTACTCCTAACTTAGTCAAAATGATCAAATAGACTATATATGGACAAGGGAGGATTATATAATCCTAACACCCCCACTTAATCCTAAATTGGACAACTTGGGCTCTGAAAACTAGGCCAAAAGTCACCCATACAATCTAAAAGAAATAAAAGCCGCTTAATAAACTAAAGGAAATCGAGAAAACTTCACGGGAAATCCCCCCCTCAAAATAAGCAGTGAATTAGGAAAACAAGCTATACTTAAGAGGAAATTTTCCTCTTCGGGCAAAATATTGTAAAATTTTGCTGCAATTTGCAACTTTGTGGAGCAGCCATGCAAAATCATGGTTCTTCTGTGCATCTGCATCCAGGGACTGTGCATGTTAACCTTTCCATCTTCTCTCATTATGCTGAATGTTGATTTTGTCTCTTCTTTCTGGAGGAGGAATGAAATGATCCAATTTGTTCTTCAATAGGTGAAATTGTGGATCATTTTTTTTCCTCAAGTAACATCTCCCTATAAGTTTGTTGCACCACTCTGTAGGTAGCGAATTTGTGTGAGAAAGTGAAACATATTCATTCTGATATGGGGACCTCATTTTTAATCTATCATATGGTTCCCCAAAATCTTTCCCAACAGTTTCAATGATATTTTCATCCCATTTAGGCTTTTGATTCGGAATAGAAGCTCGATTTGGATCGTCTTGAGGTACACTCTCAATATCAATATCATACTGATCTTAAGGTACAATATCAATATCAAGATCATGTATTTTAATAGAACCTCTACCTTCTCTTCAGATTTATGAGTATCCCCCATATGAATACTAGGTCCTCCTGAGAGTTTCAGAGTGGTGAAGGATTCCCTGGAGGAAACAATGTGGTTGGATGCTCCAGAATATATCAAATAATTCTTCGAATGAGTGAGGTTTTCCTTCAAGGCATGGCACCTCTCATGATCTTCTATCGGTTGTCCAGCATCAAACTTCTTTTCTCCTTGTGGAAGGAAAATATTGTTTTGTTCAAGGAGTGTTGACAGTTGATCGATGGTCTTCTTAATCCACTGGCTTTCTGAATGAAAGCCTCTCATATAGTAGGGACATCTAGTCTTCTCAAATTTCTTCTTTTTCTTGGAACTCAAGGCTCCATCGAAAGATTCCTGATTCTCCTTAGATTCGAATCAATGTTTTTGGTCTCCCTCCCTTTGTGCTTCCCTCTTTCTTATGCATTATTTGAGTCTCCTACATAGAGTGCTTGATTCTTGGAGGTTTTAAGCACTCCCATTTGAACCAATTTATCTTTCTCTTGTATCAAGGACTCATCAAAAGCATCTAGAGAAGGCATCTTCCAATTAGGGATGGAATCTCTTCTAGAATGGAATGTAGAGACAATGAATGAGTACTCTAAGCCAAGATTGATCAACACTGATAGTACAAGCTACTCATATTTCCTCTCTAATCCACATTGTTTGCATTGCATTACTAGTGACTTGTATTTTGTAAAGAATTTCTTAATAGATTCGAAATTGCTGGGCTATAGAGAAATGAGCTCATTCTCCAAAATATGCTCTCGAAGCTCATCTTGTTTTCCAAACAAAGGTTCAATCTTATCCCAAGCTTCCTTCAGAGTCCTTAGTCCCTTAATGTGGAACAAAAGATCTTGGGAGATATGAGTGCACATGAAGCTGAAGGCCTCATCAAGTCGATTCAAAAATTTGTTCTTCTCAACATACTGCTGGGGCTTAGTTTCTCTGCCCATTATCATCATATACAAACCATGCTTGCGCAATGATACTTGCATATCTTCCCTCCAATCAGAGTAGTTGAAGGGTGTAAGGATTCAGGGTATGAGAGCTGAAGAATATATCTTTCTACATGCTGAACAATCAATTCCTCAAGAAGCTACGTAGGTACCTATAAATAACATTGCAAAATCCAATTCAATTTGCAATCATGTAAGTTCAATCCTTTCCACCTCAACATGTACACTTTCCTAGATTTCATCACACCTGGATCTACTTCTCTGGACATAATCCAGAGGGAGAAAGGAAATCATTCCAATATTTATATGGAAACTCAGCTGCTTCTGTTGTACAATGGAGACCAGACAAGAATTGATTCTAGCCTGAACAAGGCTTTGATACCATGTTAAATTTGTGAATCATTGATCTACAGGGAAATGAGATCAATTGTGAAGTAGGATTATGCAGTGGAATATCAAGAACAATGCACACTGAACAAGACAAATTTGAGGCAAATATGATAAGAATTGATTGGTTAATTACAACATTAATCTTCATTGATTCAATAAAAATACAATGGTGTTACAATAAGGAGAATTTGAATCATTTGTATAAGATTCGAATCTACCAACTAAACCTGAGTGACTGGCTAACTCAGTGTGTATAAATCATTGCATGGGAGCCACTAGTCTAAATCCTGATGTCTAAATCAGTCTACAATCAGTTAAACCAGTTAAATTGATGAGGTAAGTGGAAAAAGGTGCCACTTCCCCATGCATCCATGCAAAACTGGCCCTAGACTAAATGAGAGTGATCTAACTGATTGTAACTGGAGGTTGACTCAACATAACTACTTAGCTACCAAAACCAACTGATGGAGGTTGCTGGTGGAACTCAGGGTGGCTCCTAGAAAGTAGGGATTGGCACCGATGGAACCGAATGTCACTAGTAGCACCAATGCAACCATTGGCACCAGTGGCACCAAACTAACCCAAATGATTCCTAAGTTAGGAAAGATGATCAAATAGACTATATATGGGCAAGGGAGGACTATTTAATCATAACAACCATGTGAAAGAATTTATCAATAGATTGCATACATACCATCATGTGTTCAAGGCAACACATGAAAACATATTATGCAAAATAAATTTTAGGTGGTACTTGCAACATATGTGGTGGCCTATCATTATGGAGTGAGTGCATCCATGAGAATGAAAATTATCCATTTGGGAAGACAATTAACATGAAGAACTTCACATATGAGGTTTATTGGTTACGTGATGGGAAAGAAAGTATGAAGATTAAATTGGTGGCTTCACAAGTGACAATTTCTTCATCAAATTTTCATTAGCATTAGTTATTGTTGAATTTTTAATATATGGATGTAGTTATCTAATTCCTACTTTATTTTTCCACTAGGTGCAAGTATGTAAATTTATTTTAGAGTTCCATGGAAAGATGAAACATTACATTCAACATCTCCACATGGCTAGGTGGCAAGATAAGTAGTTCAAACTATGCAGAGATACATTCCCTCTCAGAAAAATATTGGAAGTGGTTGACTTTTCTTAAAACTACACCCTAGAACTGTAGAATGACATACATAGTCAATATTATCATTCATAATAAGTGAGCATAATGGTCCATATCACATAAAGGCATGGGACATATATTACCAAAGAAAATATGGTGATATTCAAAGAAAGTCACTTCTACATAAGTGATGACCAAACCCATGACTTCCATTATGTGCAACACTAAGTTTTAATAGTTTTATGATTGGTTGATTCCTGGGTATGTGATTTTGTCAACATTAGACTTGGTTAGAAGGTTGTGCAAGTTAGTTAAAAAATGGACGTGTGTTTCAATGGTTGTGTTTGTTGCACATAAAATACAACTTGCCACATTTATGGAGCTATTTTTATACTCGACATGGAAAAGGAAATCATGATCATTCTAGTGCATGCATAAAAATTGCACTTATGAGGGAGCCGATGAAGTTTACAAGTTTGAACCTTTGAAATGCTAATTCAATAGTCTAATGGTGTACAATAGTGATGGGAGAACAATCAACAAGGAAAAGGCAAGTGTAGATAATTTTTTGTGAGGTGAAAAAAGTGTACTGCTCACACAAATATTGAGTGAACATAGTGCACAGAACTTGAGTATTTCATTCAATTAGAATATCATACAACTCAACCCTCCAAATATGGTCAAGAAATATGTCATGCTTTTGTGTATCATGTAGAATTGTTGAATGGTACAAGTGTCAATTTTCAAAGTGGGCTGATACATGGGATTGAGTCACACTTCGAATCGATATGTGTGTGTTCAATAAAATAACCCCTTTGGAAGAAGATCAAACTGAAATTTCTACAAATTACGATCAAATATTGGATCTTGTACAAGCATGTACAAATTTCTTAATTTAAGGTTTCGTTACAACTTTCATTATGCCAATGAATTTGATTATTATTACTTGCCCCTTTGTTTTTAACATATGCCGTGTATACTTCTTGTTTCATTTTGTAGGTCACATATATGCAGTGGTTTCCCTAGAAAATAATGCATGGGGTTCTGACTATTGATTGGCACATTTCCTATATGGGAAGCAAACCCTCCTTGAACCAGTAACATATGATGAAAATAATGAATTTCCGATGGGCTCAATGGTTATTAAAGGTGAATACTTGACACTAACTACACAACAAAAAAGAAGGACAATAATGAATATCAATATTACACTCCATTATCTATTGTGTGTCACTTCACCAACTTAATAGTCAGTACAAACATCAAGTTACATACACTTTCAAAAAAAAATAAGACATAGGTACGCTACTTCTTACCTTACTCCGATGATGATAAATTTATGGATATAATTAGTAGTATATATGATATAGATGGCCTAATGGATTGAGTGATTCAAATATTATGTTGTTATTTCCAAGTTATCGTTATTTGTTATTTTCTCTATGTTATTATTTTGTAACGTAAATATTTTCTCTCTATAAATATAAAAAGTGTTTTTAGAAAAAAACAAGAATATATGTAGTAATTTGATATCATCAATTCTCCATCCTTGTTTATCTTACATTGTATTCCTTTGTTGAATCATGGCCCCCCTTTCAAAATTGGATGTTAGTACCATTAGATCAAGGTACAAACTCATTCCTCTACACAATGTCCCATTCTCCAATCCCATAATCCTACTAAATAATTGTACAAAGATCAAAATATTTATGAACCAAAGAGTCATTGTCATTACCAATATTGTCACTACCATAGTCATTACCACCTTCATCGTGATCATGATCTCCATAATCATCATTTTCATTGCCATCATCATCATCATTGTCATATGTTCCATTCATAGGAATAAATGATAAAAAAATCGAATTCAATTACACATGGTGAATCCCTACACATGGCCTAGAATTTGAATTGGGAATTAGAACTATGTTTCGTGAGATATTGAAGGTGTGTTTGGGAAGGGAGCACGTGAGAATACTTACCATGGCCTTATGGTCGAGTGTTTTCCAAAGTTGACCCCTTAGTGTAAAAATTGTATTATCTCTTACTGAACTAAACCCTAGTTTCTAAAATTGTTGAACAAGATGAGCCCCGCTCCTTAAAACCGCAAGAGAAATGCACCCCTAGAATTGTTTTGATGTCACAATTCCAACAAATTCTATGGTTCTGTTGCAACTACAACTGTTTTCCCAAATTTTTGAAATTTTGGACCCTCCTTTTAATTTTATCTTGCCTAAAATTGTTTGGATCCATGAACTCTGTTTTGTTTTCCCTCCGCTACAAGTTTGGATTGTTTTGAGGTCAACTGTTTTCATGCTTTTCGGAAAATTGCTAATGTCTGAAACTGCTTTGGGTTGTGGAATTTGAAGTTTGATTTGAAAATGTTGTCCTTTGATATGTGATTTCTTTCTTTGATATCGGAAGTCTATTTCTCATTTTCGCCGCTGTTTCGGAGGTGAAACAAACTTTTTCATCGCTTCCCAACCGAAAGTATTTTGGAACTTAACATTTTTTTAGTTTGGTTGTTTGGAGGTCATTTAAACAATGCATCGGAGCCATATTTCCCTATGGGGCCACCGTTGCGGAAGCTGAACGATGATTGTTCTGACGGATAGCTTTGACTTTTTCGATGCTGTGATGTTATTATTTTGACTTGCTTTGCGCTGTCAGAGGTTGGTTGAAGTTTGAGTCGGGGTGTTTTGATCTTTATGAAGCCGCTGTTTTGGAGATGAGACAAGCTTTTTAGACCGCTGCACAACCCTAAGTTTTTCTGAACACTTAACGTTTTCATGATGTTTCTGCGCCATATTGAAAAGTTTATGACTTTGATCGAAGGCTGTAGCCTGATTGCTTTCTGCCATTGCGGCTCCCAGGTGAACTAAATGTCCACCATATAACTGCTCCACTCGTCGATGTTTTGTTACGGTTTTCACCGATATGTTTATTTGCCGCGGAGCCCATAGTCTTTTCATCTTCCGCCATTGCAGCTACGTAATGCACTAACCTCCCGACATTTATGTGGTTTCGTTCGCTGATAAGGAGCTTTTCCACCTGATGCTTTGGCATTTAGTATTTTCGACGCCGATATATTTAATGGTCCAGCGGAACTCATTGTCCATCTGAAGTCCGCCGTTGTGGCTGTGAGTAAGACTATCCTGCCAATGCTTTAATGGTTCAAGTCATCGATAAGGTTTTTTCCCACCGTTTTGTGAGTTTTTAACCCCCTTTGTGGGTGGCGGTGGTTTATGATTCTTGTTAAGGTTTTCGCGACGAGAGCGCAGTACAGGGCCTCATTTGGATGATTAGTTTTATTGTTAGTATGGTTTACGTTTGTTGAAAAGATGCAGTCTGAATTAATGATGATTTTTGTTTTAAATGCAGACGGACTTAGAAGATTCTCCAGATTACTGCTGCAAAGACGACATAGATGAAGGGCAAAGCAGAAGGAAGTTGGCTGCAAAGTGATAGGCGGAGATGTTCTGAGATCAATGGGATCTTAAAAAAAAGGACAAATAAAAAACAAAGCAGAATCAATAGCAACAGAGGCCTAGGCTTGGAAAAGGTTCATCAGTTGCCGAGCTGGTCCCGTTTTGTGAAGTACTCATAAGTCTAAATCCAAAATGTAACGCATTATATGAATCGTGAGCACTCACAAGGGGACATAATTGTGAGATTAAACAGTTTGGGGAGCCCAAATGTCACCCAGGAGGGGCAGTTCAAAGGGTTTTAGGGTTTTGTATAAAGATAGGAAAGTTAGAGGGAATGGGGGCTTTTTCCCCAGGGGGAAACTTGTGAACCATTTGTTGTAAGAGGAACTACTTCGTTTTACAATAATAAATTACAAATTTTGCCTGTTGGAGAAGGTGCTGTGTGGAATGTTTGAATGTGATAAAATGAACAATGTTGAAGGGGAACTATTTTGTTTTTCAACTGTGTTTCATTAACTGTGAGAGCATTCTAACTTTTTGAACCTATGTTCTCATTTGAATGTTCTCTGGTTTATTCTGTGATACTTTCCACTAGGAGTAATGGAGGTTTTAATGGTTGATGAGTTATCTTGTCATGTATATTTTTATTCATCTTTATGTGTTTTGATTCTAAGAATAGCTATCTGTGATTTATCTTAACATGTGAACAATATTACATTACTCATGAATTAATATCTTGCTCCCTAGGGACATCTTAGTTAGTGTTGTTTTTTTTTAGTTGTGTGTGATTTAGATGTGAGAGAGTCTAAGACAAGAGGTAAGAACCTGCGCATCACATTGTGACCACTCCTTGCATTCTTTATCAATATACATCTTTGATAGGCACTTGCATATCATACTTAAAGTCAAAAATACAAAAATATATACGATGGGCCGGGCCGCAACCGGTAAAAACCTTTGTTTTTGTTACTTAACCTACGGTAGCCTGACCACAAATCGGACGGATTCCCTACACCAAACAGTCATGGGCTAGTTGGGAACGTTGACTGGGGAGAATCCCTTGCTGTTGTTGCCTGTGAATTTCCAGGCCTCAATAGTTTCTGGCACTAGAAGGAGGGCCGCCAGTGCATAGCGGGCCGGGGAAATCCATTTCCTCGAAATAACTCCACCAGTGATAGTTTTGAAAGCAGTTTTCCTATTCCAAATAATGAAGAGAATAGAGAACATTTGTTTGCTGTGGACAACCAAGTGGTAAATGATCTGAGAAGACACACACGGGCTTATGTAAAGAGTGTTGGAGGATTACCCATTATCCCTGATTTACCCCGAAGAGAATATAAGAAGAAAGACCGTCCCATCTTGAAAGATTCAGTGTTGGTTGGAGATTGGGAAGAGTTAATAGAAGTAGCATTACAGGAGGTTGTTCAACCTTCGAATCAAGTGGGCCCAAATACACCTTACTGTTCACCTGTTCATACTCCTATTCCTTCACCTCCTCACTCTCCACCCAGACTCATGGCAGGTGTAAATGCAAATCAGCCACCTAACCCACCAAATCCACCACCGGCTTGGAAAGCTAGATCACCCTTGAACTTAACACCTCCGTTGCATGAATTACCTCAAGCTTTTGAAAAGATGCTACCCAAGTTTGATCCAAATGAGAAGATGCTAGTGGATGACCATTTGTAAAGTTTCTATTTGGAAATAGAAGGATTAAGAGCTGGGGAACATGAGGATGTAGTTTGTAGACTTTTTCCACACACCCTTAAAGGAGCAGTAGCATCATGGTATTTTGGTTTTCCTACAAACTCTATCCCAGACTGGGATACCTTTGAAAGGATTTTTAGAAGTAAGTATGCAACCCAAAAAACTCATGCAGCTCTCATGAAAGGACTGTGCGTCTTAAAGAAAGAAAGAAAAGAGAAGGTGCATAGTTTTACCCAAAGATTCACAGCCTATCTTAATAATTTTTTTGAAGCTGACAAACCCTCGGATAAAGTTCTGATTGAATATTATACCTCAGCTTTAGGACCCGAGTTGGCCATGTTTGCCAAAATGAAAGCCAAACCTGCGGTAGCAGAGACTTATGAAGAAGCAGAGAGGGTAGAGGCTGAAAAAGAAAGCATCAAAGATTATCCTGAACGGTCAGGAGAAAAAAATGTTGGGAGGAAAGCTTTGTTATTTACTAAGCCTAAAGAGGAGCAATCACCAGATTTCAAAGGAATGGCAAAGATGATGTAGAAGCTCTCTAACAGAATCATAGAATTGGAAAAGGAAAAGGAAGCCAAAAAGTTCTATAAGCCTTATTACAAGAAAAGGGAGGATAACAATCAACCCCAACCCCCTTCGCACAACCCTGCATCTATGAACTTAATGGAGGTAGGAATGGATAAATTTTGCACTTTCTACCAACAACCCCATTCTGAAAAGAATTGTCCTCAATGGATAAATTCAATGACGTTGGTTATGAATAAGCTTTTGGATTCCAAATTAACTGAAGATAACAATGAAGAAGGGAAATACAACAATAAATCAACAGAAAAATAGGAGGATGAAGACATGGTTTTATGGGATTGTGTATCGTTGTTTGATGCCAAGGAAGAAAAGGATCTAAGACACGAGGGCATCATGGAAACAAATGTAATGACAAGAAGCCAGTGGTTGATTAAGGAAAACAATCTTATGCTCCCGAAGATCAAAAGAATTCAAAAGAATGTTAAGAAATTTCAAAACAACTCCTCAACTAAGAAAATTCCGGAATTTACCATCACCAGTCAAAATCCTAGATAGATCAACATGCCTACTAAGCCCAATGAAGAAAAAATAAATAATGTTAAATCGAATCTCACAGAACATAAGATGGATTATGACATTGTGGAGGATATCAAAAAGGTAAGGGCAAACATCTCATTATTTGAAATGTGCAATGTGCCGCAGCAGAAAGAAAAGCTATTGAAAGCACTTGAAGTATCAGAGGAGAGGCTGTCCACTGACAATCAGCCCCAAGAAGAAGAAATTGGTGAAGCAAGTATGGGAGGTAAGCCTAAAATCAAGAATCCACCTTTTCTCCTTACTTTTGAAATTTTCAACCACAACGTGCATAACTGCCTAGTAGACTCGGGGGCATCAGTCAACGTCATGCCGCTGTCGGTCTGCAAAAAGATAAATGGACAACCTAAACCATCTACCTGGAGGGTCGTTCAGTTGGATAGAACAAATGTGAAGGTAATTGGGGAAATGGAGTATGTTCTTGTTCGCTTATCTTCAAATTATAAGGTATGACAATTCATTGATATTGTGGTGGCTGACATACCAGAAGCTTATGGACTTGTTTTGAGCAGAGATTGGTCGCCAAAGCTGAACGGATATTTTGCCTCGGACTGGTCACATCTGTGGCTACCATATAAAGGAAGCCCAAATCAAATTAAAGTTTTGAGGGAGCCCCACATGAATCACAATGTTACTCAGTTCGAAGGTAAAAATGTACCAGTGGATTCTGTTTTGGGAAATTACTTTATTGAGCTAGAACTAGGAAACTATCAAGCAGAAGAAGCCATCAATACATCAGACGCTCAGCCTGATCTCCTTCGGTTTTCACAGGCTGATGAAATTGAATGAAAAATAGTAGAATTAGATGTAGATGTAGATGTTAATTCTCGCACAATAATGGCTAGCGATTTTTGGACGCATTTCTTTGATGGTTCTAAAACTTTAGAGGGGTCGGGAGCCGGCTGTGTCCTGATTGACCCTAAGAAAAACAAACATTTTCTTTCATGTAGGTTAGAGTTTGAATGCACCAATAACACAACTGAATATGAAGCACTAGTTTAGGGAATAAGAAAAGCAATTGAATTAAAGGTAAAAAATCTAAAAGTGTTTGGGGATTCTGAAATAATTGTAAAACAAATTCGAAATCAAATACATTGCATTTCTCCTCATTTAAAAGCTTATCAAAATGAAGTATGGGATTTACTTAAATGTTTTAATGCATTTAACATGGTATCAATTCCAAGACTTAAGAATGCAACAATTGACTTGTTGGACACCTCAGCTGCGAGGCTTGTGCCCTCTAATAATTGGTGCTCCGTTGAATTGCTTTTCAGGCCTTCAATTCCAGATATGATTACTAATCTATGAGTGGTCGATGATGATCAGCAGATTATAGAATGCTTGACAAATGACGAGACCTTCAAAGGGGCGATTGTTGATGATGAAGAACATCAAGCCGAGCTAAAATTTGATAATTTTATTCCTAAAGGAGTCAGGACTTTAGAACGAATGTTTGATTTAAACGAGAAATTTAGAAGACCAGCAAATGTGAAGACTCATAGCTCGTCTCTACAGTTCAAGTTGATTAATTTGGGGATTGAAATTGGGCCTAAATATGTGAGTTTGGGAAAGTGTTGCTCCCCAGGTGAAAGGAATAAGTTTATCAGTCTTTTCAAACAATACAAAGATGTTTTTGCCTAGACGTATGAAGATCTGAAGACATATGACACCAATATAATCCGACATGTTATCCCCATTAGGTCTGGAATTAAAACCTATCCGCAGCCTTTAAGGAAAATGCATCCAAAATTGGAAAATTTAATCCAGAATGAAGTTAAGAAACTATTGGATGCTAGAATTATCTTCAAGGTTAGACACTCAGAATGGGTTTCAAATCTGGCACCGGTAAGGAATAAATTTGGAGAAATCACGCTATGTGTGGATTTCAAAAAGTTAAATCATGCTTCAAATAAAGACAATTATCCTGTTCCACCCATGGAGCAGATATTGCAAATGGTTTCGGGTTCTGAACTATTCTCTTTATTAGATGGATTCTCAGGCTACAATCAAGTATTAGTAGCTGAAGAAGACAGACTTAAAACGACATTCAGAACCAGGTGGGGAACTGTTGCTTACAAAAGGATGCCCTTTGGACTCATAAACGCTGGAGCTACTTTTCAGAGGGCTATGGACATAGCTTTCCGTGTTCTGATAGGACGCAGTGCTGTAGTATACCTCGATGACATCACTATATTGTCAAAGAAAAGAGAGGAACACACATTTCATCTAAAGCAGATTTTTGAACGCTGCCAAAAATATGGTATCTCCCTAAACCCCAAGAAGTGCGTATTTGCCATTACAGAAGGTAAGTTGTTGGGTCATGTGGTTTCTAAGAAGGGGATCTCCATAAACCCAGAAAGGATCAAAGCCATTGAACAGATTCCCTTACCCCATAATAAAAAGGGCATGCAATCATTTATGGGGACAATAAATTTCATGCGAAGGTTTGTGCCAGATTTCGCTCAAATTGTTAACCCGTTGTAGCAAATGGTAAAGCAAAGCATACAATTCAAGTGGACTGATGTAGAGAATAACACATTTAGTAAAATTAAAACAGCTGTTGCGCATGCACCCTCCCTCAAAAGTCCAGATTTTGAGAAAGATTTTATTTTGTACATTTTCGCATCTGATGATTCACTAGCAGCTGTGCTTACCTAGAATGAAGATGGGGGAGATGAGTTCCCCATATAATTTATGAGCACCAGTCTACAAGGTGCCGAATTGAATTACCCAGCTATGGATAAATAAGCTTATGCCGTGTTCAAAGCAGTAAAACAATTCAGGCCATACATACTAAAGAACCGGACAAAGGTAATCGTTCTACACTTGAGGTCTCTTTGCGCACAAAAAGAGTTAGGAGAAAGAAGAGGCAACTGGGTAACAGCTCTACAAGAGTATGACCTCAAATTCAAGCCAGCCTCCATAGTTAAAGGGCAGGGATTGTGCAAACTAATGATTGAAAGTAAAGAAAATGAAGAACAGAACTGGGAAAATGAAGCTGAGTTACATTTGATGGATGTATGTCCTCTTTTCACAGCTCCAGACTCCTGGTATTGAGACCTTGTGCATTACCTTCAGGCAGGATTGTTTCCAGAACATTGAAATTCTGAGAAAAGAAGAGCACTGCATCTTAAATTAGCCTCATATCAGATTGTTGAAGGAATATTCTTCAGAAAGAATTATGATGGAGTTCTTCTTAGATGCTTAGAGAAAGAAGATGCGAAGAAGGTAATGATAGAATTACATGATGGGCCTACTGGAGGACATTTCTCCAGAGATACAACAGCACATAAAATTCTCAGAGTTGGATACTATTGGCCCACACTGTTCAAATATGCACATGCCCATGTCAGAAAGTGCGACATCTGCCAAAGGTGTTGTGGAAGACAAGTTAAAGCAGCAGGACCATTAAAGCCTATAATGATAACAAAACCTTTTGAGAAATGGGGGATGGAAATAATTGGAGAGATAAAGCCAAATTCTTCCTTGCAACACAAATATATTTTGACGCAACCGACTACTTCACTCGTTGGGTCAAAGCCATTCTGTTGCGTAAAGTAAATGAAGATGCGGTCATGGACTTCTTGCAAGATCATATTATGACCAGGTTTGGAGTTCCAATTTGTTTAGTTTTCGACAATGCTACTTAATTTTCCTCGATTAGATTAACTGCATTTGCTCATGAGAAAGGAATTAAGTTGCATTACTCTGCAAATTACTATCCACAGGGAAATGGCTTGGCTGAATCTACAAACAAGAATCTGATTAGGATTTTAAAAAAGACGGTGATAGAAAATCAAAGAAGTTAGCACTTAGCATTACCAAATGCTCTTTGGGCTGATAGGGTCACCCCCAAGACTTTGTTAGGTGTGTCCCCGTATACCCTTTTTTATGGAAAAGAGGCCATTATACCCCCCAATATCATGCTACCCTCTTCCATAATCGCTCAAGAATCTATAGGATCAAATAATGAAGTCTTGCAAATGAGGATACATAATATTTTGAAGGCAGAAGAGTCTAGATCCAAGGCCAGAGAACGTTTTAAACAACAACAGGAGGTAGTAAAGAGGTGGTTTGATAAGCACAAAGCTGGAACAAAAAAATTTGAGGTGGGAGATTTGGTTCTCAAATGGGATCACCCCCATGATGAGAAAGGAAAACACACGAAATTTCAACAGTTATGGGTAGGCCCTTTCCAGATTGCAGCAAAACTCGGCCCCTCAACCTATAAATTGCAAGATTTACAGGGGTGGGAAGAGAACTTACCAGTTAATGGTTTAGTTCTCAAACCTTATTTTTCCTGAGTTTTGTTTTTGTTCTTTTATCTTGTACATAAATAAATTGATTTGGCTGTTTATTTTGATTTATTTTATTTCGTTTTTGTTTTAGTTTAGATTTTGATTGATTTCAATAAAAAAGAGGAAAACTTTTGGTTGCATGGAGAGCATCAAAATTCTGGAGTAATTAAAGTCCTTGAGTGTAAGATTGTGTATTATTGTTTTATCCGAAAGACTTTCTTCTAGTTTAGCAGTTTTCTTGAATGGCTATGAACACATTGAAGTCCTACTTAATCCTTGTAAAATAAACCAGGATCAAAAGGTCTGGAATACTATTTTGAGGCTCCATCCATCTCACGTTTAAAAATGTCCTAGGGAGTGACAACAAAAGACCCACAAAAAGGAAGCAAGGTAAACAGTATGTTATATATAAATGATCCCATGTCAAGAATTGAAAGCCAAAAGGTAGATAAGAGTCAAAAACTCCTATGAAAGCAATAGGTACCAAAACAAAGTACTGAATCATTTAAGTACAAAATTGCCAAAGTTCTTCTCCATCCATGAGCTGAAAGTCAAATGCATCTCTCACAGAAAAGGACACTATGGATAGAGGAGCCTGAATAAAAAATTTAGAAAGAAAGGAAAGCGGGAGGACTCATAAAGGACAAAAAGTCCAAAAGCACAAAAATTGTAAAATGGCATGGGAATGAGGAACAAATGAATATTTCTGTTTACCATATGCACAATCATGTGGTGTCCAAGCTGGAAGCTACCTGAAGACAGAGGTAATAAATGAAACTTATCTCCTAGCCTCAAAAGAGTTATCTTGACTTGGAAATCTTGGTTTCCATTCTCCTAAATTGGACTACCATCAATGATTAAAAGTACATGTATTTGCCATTTGGGAAATCCAGACATCTAGAAGAATTCAACATGTTGGTTTTATTGTCAAATAGTCTGTTACTTAAGGAAGAAATTGTTCAGAGATCTAGGTTCACCAGGTAGTCGCCAATTGTTGCAGCTGCAATTGTTTTCCCAAATTTTTGAAATTTTGGGCCCTCCTTTTAATTTTATCTTCCCTAAAATTGTTTGGATCCATGAACACAAGTTTGGATTGTTTTGAGGTCAACTGTTTTCATGCTTTTCAGAAAATTGCTAATGTCTGAAACTGCTTTGGGTTGTGGAATTTGAAGTTTGATTTGAAAATGTTGTCCTTTGATTTGTGATTTCTTTCTTTGATATTAGAAGTCTATTTCTCATTTTCGCCGCTGTTTCGGAGGTGAAACAAAATTTTTCATCATTGCCCAGCCGAAAGTCTATTGGAACTTAAATTTTTTTTAGTTTGGTTGTTTGGAGGTCATTTAAACAATGCATCATAGCCATATTTCCCTACGGGGCCGTCGTTGCGGAAGTTGAACGATGATTGTTCTGACGGATAGCTTTGACTTTTTCGATGCTGTGATTTTATTATTTTGACTTGCTTTGTGCTGTCGGAGGTTGGTTGAAGTTTGAGACGAGGGTTTTTGATCTTTATGAAGCCACTGTTTTGGAGATGAGACTAGCTTTTTAGATTTATTGCACAACCCTAAGTTTTCCCGAACACTTAACGTTTTCATGATGTTTCTGCGCCATATCGGAAAGTTTATGACTTTGATCGAAGGCTATAGCCTGATTGCTTTCTGCCATTGCGGCTCCCAGGTGAATTAAATGTCCATCATATAACCAGGGATGATTTTAAGGAACCATACTTATGTAAAAGTGTATAAATGTTGGCGAATGTTACCAATTATTAAAACGCCAACTATAAAATGATTAGCGATATTTTTCAAAAAATATTTTAATTTCCAAGGATTTTATATCGTTTATATAATAATTTGGCAATTTTTAGGGTGAAAAATTTTTACCCCATCAAAATTGGGCAAAACAGGGCTTCAAAAAATGCAAAATGGCGAATCTTTTTTGGGAGAAAAACATTGAAAATAGCCCATTGGGCTAAAATTCGCCCCTAAAATTATCCCTGCATATAATTGCTCCACTCGTCGATGTTTTGTTACGGTTTTCACCGATATGTTTATTTACGGCGGAGCCCGCAGTCTTTTCATCTTCCGCCATTGTGGCTACATAATGCACTAACCTCCAGACGTTTATGTCATTCTGTTCGCCGACAAGGA
Source organism: Pseudotsuga menziesii (assembly GCA_001517045.1). Taxonomy (NCBI): domain Eukaryota; kingdom Viridiplantae; phylum Streptophyta; class Pinopsida; order Pinales; family Pinaceae; genus Pseudotsuga; species Pseudotsuga menziesii. The sequence goes on from LPNX010171494.1 coordinate 71,572, forward strand.
GATTTTCTGCTCGATGCTTTGGCATTTAGTCTTTTCGACGCCAATAGACTTAATGGTCCCATAGAACTCATTGTCCGTCTGGAGCCTGTCGTTGTGGTTGTGAGTAAGACTATCTTGCCGATGCTTTAATGGTTCAAGCCGCCAATAAGGTTTTTTTCCCACCGTTTTGTGAGTTTATAACCCCCTTTGTGGGCGGCGGTGGTTTCTGATTCTTATTAATGTTTTCACGATGAGAGTGCAGTACAGGGCCTCATTTTGATGATCAGTTTTATTGTTAGTATGGTTTATGTTTGTTGAAAAGATGCAGTCTGAATTAATTATGATTTTTGTTTTAAATGCAGACGGACTTAGAAGATTCTCCAGATTACTGCTGCAAAGACGACATAGTTGAAGGGCAAAGGAGAAGGAAGTTGGTTGCAAAGTGATAGGTGGAGATGTTCTGAGATCAACATGATCTTATGAAAAAGGACAAATAAAAAACAAAGCAGAATCAATAGTAACAGAGGCCCAGGCTTGGAAAAGGTTCATCAGTTGCCGATCTGGTCCCGTTTTATGAAGTACTCATAAGTCTAAATCCGAAATGTAACGCATTATATGAATCATGAGCACTCACAAGAGGACAAAATTGTGAGATTAAATGGTTTGGGGAGCCCAAAGGTCACCCAGGAGGGGAAACCCAAAGGGTTTTAGGGTTTTGTATAAAGATAGGAAAGTTAGAGGGAATGGGGGCTTTTTCCCGAGGGGGAAAATTGTGAACCATTTGTTGTAAGAGGAACTACTTCGTTTTACAATAATAAATTACAAATTTTGCTTGTTGGAGAGGGTGCTATGTGGAATGTTCGAATGTGATAAAATGAACAATGTTGAAGGGGAACTATTTCATTTTCAACTGTGTTTCATTAACTGTGAGAGCGTTCTAACTTTCTGAACCTATGTTCTCATTTGAATGTTCTCTGGTTTATTCTGTGATAATTTCCACTAGGAGTAATGAAGGTTTTAACGGTTGATGAGCTATCTTGTCGTGCATATTTTTATTCATGTTTATGTGTTTTGATTCTAAGAACAGCTATCTGTGATTTATCTTAACATGTGAATAGTATTACATTACTCATGAATTAATATCTTGCTCCCTAGGGACAACTTAGTTAGTGTTGTTTTTTTTAGTTGTGTGTGATTTAGATGTGAGAGAGTCTAAGACGAGAGGTAAGAACCTATGCATCACTTTGTGACCACTCCTTGCATTCTTTATCAATCTGCATCTTTGATAGGAACTTGCCTATCATACTTAAAGTAAAAAATACAAAAATATATATGGTGGGCCAGGCTGCAACCGGTAAAACCCTTTGTTTTTGTTACTTGACCTACTGTAGCTTGACCGCAAACCGGACGGATTCCCTACACCAAACAGTCACGGGCTAGTTGGGAACGTTGACTGGGGAGAATCCCTTGTTGTTGTTGCCTACTAATTTCCAGGCCTCAATAGGTTCATATATCTGAGCCATGATCATCATGTTATGGCCAATTGCAACTCGCCTCCTAGAGGATTTTGGGGACACATAGTGAATCCCTACCCGAGCCATAAAATTTGAAACATGAAGAAAAATTGAGTTCCTAGAGGTCTTGCAAGTGTGTTTGGGTAGATTCAATGTTGGAACGCTTCCCATGGCCTCATGGTCAAGTGATTTCCAAAGTTGACCTCTTGGTGAAAAATTGCATTGTCTCTTACTTGGAAAACCCTAGTTTCTAAAACTGTTGAACAAATTGGTATTTAGGCCATGAAACCAAAGGATAAAGGAAACCCTAAAATTGTTTTTGATTTTATGATTCCAATGGATTCAATAGTTCATCGTTCCAAGCCACAATCATCATTTTATTTCCAATTTCAACTTGCCTCATAGAGGCTTTTAGGGACACACGGTGAATACCTACACGGGGTATATAATTTTAACTGGTAAGAAGAACTGAGTTTTGTGAGATTCTACAAGTCTGTTTGGGAAATTTTAAAGTGGGAACTATACTCACAACCTCACAATTAAGTGTTCTCCAAATATTACCCCTCGGTGCAAAAATTGCATTGTCTCTTACTAGGCAAAACTCTAGTTTCTAAAATCACTGAACAAGACAAGCTTCGAGCCATGGACCCATAGGAGAGAGGAAACCCTAGAATTGTTCCAATGTCATGATTCTAATGGAGTGAAATATTCATCATTCCATGTCACAATCATAATTTTATGGCCAGTTACAACTCACCTCCTAGAGGCTTTTAGGAACACATGGTGTGTTAGATTTTTATCAATTTAGACAATATTATCTTAGGATCTTATATGAGAGAATAAAATGCACAAACATCAATCACAAGAGACAAGAGACACAAAGATTTTCCTCGGGGAAACCATAAAGGAGAAAACCCCGCAACTTCGTCAGAGATAGAATAAGCACCAATGGCAGCAGTAAAAACCAAAGACAATAATATGATCTCCAACAACTGTTCTCTCTCTTATCCCAGCTCCTTCTCTCTCACTCATGTGCTACAACTGAGTGTGAGTGGCTGTGTGTTAAATAGAGAGGCTCACTCTCTATTTATACTAGTTTTTGACTTGAAAATAACTTACCATGACCGAATTCTCTAAGAGAGTCTAATAACCCTAGTGCCCCACAACTGCAGGGACTTTAACCCCTGATCAACAAGGAGGGTTAACCTCTATGACTTTACATGACTTTTTTACATTATTGATTCTCCCGATAGTAACATCAGGGACTAATCAAATACAATATATGAAATACATAAATGAATACATTTCGAAGTTACAAATACATCAACACTCCCTCTTAATTAGGAAGTTATTCTTTTGACACAATTCATCAGCGCAAACATTCTTCTCTGGATCAAGTCTGGATCATCACTGGATCATCATAAAAGTTGGATCATCACTGGATCATCATCAAAGTTGGATCATCACTGGATCATCATCAAATATGGAACATCACTGGATCATCATCATCACTGCTTCTGCTATCTCAATTATTCTTGTCATAAGAAGTTCTACATAGCCAACCCTTTTTCATGCTGGTTGTAGGCCTAGCCTCCATGTAGGTCTTCATCTTCTTCAACACTTATATCTGACGCAGTCAGAAAGGCCCTCCCAACACTTACATCTGACTATGGGAGGATCACATCCACCACGATGTCAGAAAGGAATGCCCAACACTCACATCCATCAACATGGTAGGACACACCATCTACCATCCGAGGAAAGGCCCATCACTTACATCCATTGGCATGATAGGACACACTATCTATCATCCAAGGAAAGGTCCAGCACTTACATATAATGGCATAGCAGGACACACCATCTACTATCCAGAGAAAGGCACACCACTTATATCTGACCCAGTCAGAAAGGCTCAGCACTTATATCTGACCCAGTTAGAAAGGCTCATCACTTACATCCTCTGGCATAGTAGGACACACCATCTACTATCCAAGGAAAGGATCTACACTTACATCCACTAGCATGATAGGACACACCATCTATCATCTAAGGAAAGGATCAACACTTATATCTAATGCAATGGTAGTGACACACCATCTACCATCTAGAGAAGGGATCTGCACTTACATCCAACCATGGGAGGACTTACCTACCACCATGTTAGAAGTGTTCCTCACTTACATCTGACCCAGTCAGAAAGGCTCTGCACTTACATATGACCATGGGAGGACCTACCTACCACCATGTCAGAAGGGCTTTGCACATACGTCTGACCCAGTAAAAAAGGCTCTACACTTACATCTGACCATGGGAGGACCTGCCTACCACCATGTTAGAAGGGCTCCATACTTACATCTGACCCAGTTAGAAAGGCTCTGCACTTACATCTGACTATGGGAGGACCCACCTACCACCATGTTATTAGGGCTTCGCACTTAGATATGAACCAGTAAAAAAGGCTCTACACTTACACATGACCATGGGAGGACCTACCTACCACCATGCCATAAGGGCTTTTCACTTACATCTAACCATGGGAGGACCTGCCTGCCACCATGTCAGAAAGGCTCACGAACTCATCACTTCCTCTTGGAAGGAACCTCGATCTGGAGAACACCAAGCTTCTCCCTGAAGTGCTCTTCCTATCGATGGCACTGCCTGCCCAATCTAAATCAACATAACCTTCTAGGTTAATCTTCTGATCCACCTCATACTCTAGCCCATAATCAACTGTACCTTTTAGGTACCTCAGTGTATGCTTTACAGCAATCAGGTGAACATGTCTCGGATCCACCAGGAACTGGCTCAATGTGTTCACAACAAAGCAAATACCCGGTCTCGTATTCGTCAGTTACATGAAGGACCCAATCATTGGAGGATACATTGTAGCATCAACCGAATATGATGAAGCAACACTCGATAGATTTAGGTTCAATGCCATAGGTGTGGTCATGGCCTTGTAGTCCATCATCCCAAACCTCTTCAGGATCTCTACTGCATACTTCCCTTTTCCCAGGGAGAGTCCATCAATATTCTGCCACACCTCCATGCCTAGAAAGTAGTACATCATACCCAATTCCTTCATCTCAAACTCGACATTAAGCTTCATTTTTGTATTAGCAATCAACCCATCTACACCTGTTACAGACATGTCACCTACATACGTTAGGAGTATCACTGAGTTCCCTTCTTCAACCTTGTAGTAAAGTTTGCAATCTGCTTTACTCTTGGTAAAGCCCAAACTAGATAGGAATCTATCAATTCTATCGTACCATGTCCTGGGTGCCTATTTCAAATCGTACAGGGATTTCTTCAATTTACACACATGAGTCTCCTTGTCACGTGTCTCAAAACCGAGTGGCTTCTCCACATACACTTCCTCTTCCACTACACCATTCAAGAATTCAATCTTGACATCCATCTGGTGTATCTTCCATTTCATTACTGCAGCCAAAGAAAGTACTGATCTGATGGAAGTGAATCTGGCTACATGTGCAAAAGTTTCTTCATAATCTATTCCTTCTTTCTAGGAGAAGCGACAAGCCACAAATCTTGCTTTATATTTCTCTATGCTTCCATCTGCAATATGCTTGATCTTGTAGATCCACTTGGAAGTCATGACAGACTTCCCCTCTAGTCTAGAGACAACATCCCAGACATCATTATTCATGATTGACTGGTACTCTTCGATCATAGCATCCATCCATTCTTTCTTCTCTGCCGCTTCTTCATAGTTGGAAGGTTCTTTATCAATGATGTCACATAATACGGCTACATAACTGGAGGAAGGCCTAGTTCTTTTTCTCTTATGAGGATTCTTAACTTGGGGTGGATCTATAGGTTCCTGGGGTTCTTTTATTTCTTGATCTTCTTCTTGAGTTGCATCGTTCATAGTTGTGTCTTGAATTCTGGGTACTTATGTTTCTTCAGAGTCTTCAACTAGTCTCTTTCTGGATTTGTTGTAAGATGAGTCTTCATCGAATGTTACGTATCTGCTAATGTCGATATTCTTGAATCCTGTGAAGCATATTCTGTAAGATTTCGAGCTTTCACTATATCCCACAAATATACCCTTCTTTCCAGAAGGATCTAACTTTGTCCTCTTTTATTTTGGAATGCGTATGTACAGTGGACAACGAAATATTCTAAGATAGTTGACCTATGGCTTCTTGTCGAAAAATATGTCTCCAGGTGTCTTGTTCTCGAGTACTTTGTGTGGAGTACGGTTCTGTACATACACAACTGTCTTGAAATCTTATGCCCATAGATGCATGGGAAGATCGTAATCATGAAGCATTGCCCTTGCAACTTCCATGATCATTCTATTCTTCCTTTCTGCAACCCCATTTTGTTGTGGATTATATGGAGTGGTCAACTCCCTCTTAATCCCTGAATCTCTGCATAACTCTTTGATTTCATTTGATGTGAATTCTCCACCATTGTCTAATTGAAAGGTTTTGATCTTCTTTTCTCTGTGGTCCTCGATCAAGGCTTTGAATTCCTTGAACTTGCTAAATACTTCATCTTTGTTCTTCAAGAAGTATATCCATGTCTTCCTAGAAAAATCATCAATGAAAGAAACATAGTATACATACCCACTCAATGAACTGGATGACATCAGAATACATACATCGGAGTGGATGATTTCCAATATTCCTTTTAACTTGCTTTCGCTGCTTGGAAATGTCTTCTTTGTGTTTTTTCCTTTCGCACATCCTTTGTAGACACCATCATGTTTTCTCTGTATTTCTGGAAGACCTTCAACAACTTTGCTCACAAGTGGTAGTGTGCTCTATAGTGCACATGTGAAAACCTTCTATGCCAAAGTTCATTTATCTCTACTAAGTCATGGACCAAAGATAGTTATGGTTGTCCCTTCAGTTTATATAGTCCTCCTTCTTGTTCCCCAATCACTACTGCATCATCTATAGTCTTTCCCTTTGGCCACATAAAAAATTGGCCATCTAAAAATGCAACCATTATGCCTTTTTCATCCAATGCAGATATGGAGGGGAGATTCTTCTTTAGTCTGAGTACAAACAAGACATCCTTCATCTTCATAGAATTTCCGGAGTCTATCTTATAGGAGGATTCACCACTACCTCTTATTGGTTACTAGTAGTCACCCCCAAGTTTTAGCTTGTGAGGTGACTCATGTTCAGACAGTTTCACAAAGGATTCTTTGAATCCTATCATATGTTTGGAAGCCCCACTATCTATAAGCCAATCATTGCTTCCATGTGTGATAGTTCCCGTGAGAGTGGAAATACAAACATATTCTTCATCACTTGAAGAATCACCACTTTCTTGTTTGATTTTCTTTGTGGAAGGTTGTTGAAATATTGTAACTTCAAAGAATATTCTATATGTATCTTTTGTGGTCCCCGATGGTCCTACTGGGATAACCACTTGTATTATATTGTACCCTGATGCTTCTAATCAGAAGAACTAATAAGAGTCATGAGGTAGTCCCCTCTAATTGTAAAGGTGGGTCATTAGCACCCCAGTGTGGTTACTTGAGCCTACATGTGTTACTCGAGCCTACATGATTTAACTCAAGCCTACATGTCAGATGAGTTAACTTAAGTGAACAAATGAATATAAATAGAGGTGTAGCCTCCTCATTTGTAACACACTCTCACTTGTGTAGCGCATTAGTGAATAAGAGAAGAGTAGCAGGAGAAGGAGGAGGATCAGGTTTTGATCTCCTTGTTGGTTTTATCTTTTACCTTTTTGGGGCATCTATATTGAGGAAGCTTTTGCTAGGTTTTTCCCTTAGGGGTTATCCCAGGATAAATCTGTGTTGTTTTGTGATGCTGTTTCTTTCAGTGATCCTGCTTATATGATTTTGTTATGAAAATGTAATGAAATACTGATGTCTTATCTAAGCATATGAAAATTTAACATGGTATCAGAGCCACCCTGGATAGGACAGCTTTCGCAAGGCAAAATAGCCCTCTCTCTCTCCCCAGAAGAAATTAGGGATTCTTGCTGAAGAGGAATTTTTTAGTGAGCCTGGCATAGGATTTCTTTCCTAATCAAAATCAAAGTTTAGAGACTTGGACCAAGATTTTTGGTTGGATGAAACTCCAGGAAAGTCAAACCCTAGTTTGACCCTTAGCTAGAAAAACCCTAAATACTAAAACTGCTAAGTTTTGGTACATTCGCTATATCCTGATATTGGAGAAGTTTCAAGCACTCAAAATTGCAGAGGCCAAAGAAATAATTTGGATGTACACTGTGTCCAAACTGAATCCTCAGATTCGCTATATTCTGGGAGATATGATCCCTCCAAGTTAGGATGCCACCCTCTTCTAGAATTCATCCCTAAACAGGACACCTGGGGAAAATTTCTATAGCTTGGGCTACAGAGATCCAAATTGAATTCCTGAAGATGTTCCAAAAATAGCATGTATTTTAATTTCTGTGGTCCAAATTTCATAACCATAAGAGGAAACAGTGACACGTGGCAGGCCGTACAACTTCGTTGTTCTGAACAGTATTGTAACAGGTCATCTTGGGAAAAGGATCATAAACCCCAATTTGTGAAATCAATTCTGATGAAACCTATGGTGTTGGATCAGGGACATGGGAAGTTACCTCAGTGTGAAATTTTAGACATAGAGGAGCAGCAATTTCGGAGATATCATAGAAACAGTGACAGACATTTCTACAGAAGAAATTGGAAAAATAGGGCTTCCTGTTCCGGGAGCTTCCCTCCACTGTTTGCAGAAAAGGAGTAGATTGGACAGCTCTATTTGAAGAGATATATCTTTCTATCCAATCAGATATGAAATATTCCAAGTTTTGGAAATTAGGGTTTCTTTGACAAACCCTAGATCAGCCAGTTTCGAAAGTAGGACGGACACCTCAAATCGGTAAGATCTAATCCTTTGCTATTTGCATTTGAGGTTCTCATTTCAAAGTGATCTATCACATCAGCTTGATGATAAGATTGGTGAAGTTGAAAAATTCCAACCATGGAATTATTTGATCTCTCTGAAGGAAATGAATTGGACACCTTCATGAGTAGAGAGGTTCCAGTTCCAGAAGGAGATGAGGCTCAAAGCCTTACACAAGAAGAACTTGATCAAGGCCAAGAAGATCATTGTTGATTCAATCACGGATCAACTTGTACCACAAGTGTCTTCCCTAAAGACACTGAAAATGTTTGATTCCTTGATCAAACTATTTGAAGATAAGAACATGAATTAGAAGATGGATTTGAGAAAACAGTTGAAGAATGTGAAGATCCAGAATGCAAAACATCTTGAAGCGGTAGAAGAAGAAGTGGAGAATGCAGAAGTGGTGATAGCCACCTTGAATGGCCTCCCAAGATCATGGGATTCATTCATGTGAGGAATGTGTGCCAGAATGAAGTGATTAATTTCAGCTGACTCTAAGAAGAAGAAGATGGGAGCAATTGAAGATCAAGCTCTCTCCATTCAAAGAAGATCCCTCAAGCGATGAGGAATATGAGGAACTCAATTCCTAAAGAACCTCTTATCCATCTTATCATTTGGATAAGAAATGATGATTTCATGAATGAAGAAGATGATGAAGCAGAATGATCAAGAAGGAGTCTACTCACTAAACAAACAAAAGATAAGTATTCAGTTGTCATTTAATGATAATTTTTTGTTATGCATTTGATTATATTCAGTTGATGTGTTATGCATGATAGATTGTTTGCATTAATGACTGTATGCTACTAATATGCATGTGATGGGTAAGTAGCTCATGGTGCTATACAACTCTCCATTGCTACTTATCCAAAATTAAACCTCTTTGCTGACATATTGGATTAGTGCACAATCTCAATGTTGTCCTGGTAGAGATGGAAGGAATCTAGGAAAGTTTCTGTGAGATATGGATGAATGTTGTATTGGATAAACAATTGCATGATGCATGAGAATTTGTCATTATGCATATGTTTTATGAAATAGTTCTAACCATGCAACTGGTGCATCTGAATTGTAGTAAAGGTCCTGTACAACCTCCTACAGAATGAAGAAGGAATATTATACTCCACTTCAAGGGGAGTGACAATAGAAGATATCTAAGTTCGACATGGTACGACATGGTGGATAACTTCGTGATGGATCGAGACTTTACCAAGAGTAAAGTGGGTTCCAACCTTCAAGGTTGAATGCAGAAGACTAGGATATGTTAATGATCTGATAAGACGAACTCATGGAAGATGTTATGATGAAAGAATACTAGAATGATGTTTGGGATATAGTACTCAAACCAGAAAGCAAGAATGTGGTATCTTACAAATGGATTTGCAAGATAAAATATGTTGATGATAAAAGTAAGGAAATAATTATGGCTAGAGGTTTCTATAAGAAAGAGGGAATTAATTCTGAATAGACACTTACTCCAGGAAGCAAGGTACACGATGAAGTAAAGACAAGCCTTACTTAATGGTATGATTGGGGAAGAGTTTTACATCGAATAGTCACAAGGATTTGAAGTTGAAGACAGATGGACTCACGTATGCAAGCTGAAGAAGGCCCTCTATGGCCTAAAGCAAGCTCCTAGAGCTTGGTATGGAAGAATAGATAGTTTCCTGACAAGAATGGGCTTTGCCAAGAGTAAAGCCGATCCTAACCTTTACTACAAGGTTGTAGAAGATGAACCTATCATACTATCATTATATGTGGATGATCTATTTCTGACAGGGAATGAGAAACAGATTGTAGAATGCAAGAAGAAGTCTGCTGAAGAATTTATACCTTGGTTTAATACTTTATTTCCTAGGTCTGGAAGTATGAAGGAATCTTTGTCAATCAAGGAAAGTATGCAGTAGAGATATTGAAAAGATTCAATATGTTGGAATGAAAAGCCATGGATACTCCCATGGATTCCAACCTGAAGCTATTATCCGATGACTCATTAGAGTTAGTGGATGTGACTCATTACAGATAGATCATTGGGTCATTGATGTACTTAAAAAATACTAGACCAGACATTTGTTTTGCTGTCAACACCTTAAGTCAATATCTAGTTCAACCTAGATGGGTTCACTTGGTAGCTGCAAAACATGTGATGAGGACTATAGATTTTGGTCTATACTATGATGGTAGCCATAAGTATAGATTGTATGGCTATACAGATGCAGATTAGGCTGGAAGTATCTCAGATAGAAAAAGCAGTACAACAGGTGGATGTTATAGTCTGGGATCTGCTATGATTTCATGGTTTAGCAGAAAGCAGTTTAGTGTTGCTCTAAACACAGCCGAAGCATAATATATAGTAGCTTACTCTACTAGTTGTGAAGCCATATGGCTTCAGAAGCTGATGTCAGGATTATTCAACCTAGAATTGGACACTACCGTGATTCTATGTGATAACCAGAGTTGTGATGACAGAGAACCCTGTGTTCCGTCGTAACACATAGAAATCCAGTATTTCTACGTACGAGATAAGATGCAGATGATGATGTTTCAGTATTCCCATACTAAAGATATAGATGATGTTTTGGTATTTACATACTGTAGATGCAGATGATGGTGATTCCATATTTCTATACTGAATATAGAAATGATGATGCTTTCACTATTTCTATACTAAAGATATAGATGATGATGCTTTCAATGTTCACATACTAGAGATACATATGGAGATAGTTCAGTATTCACATTCTGAAGATGTAGATGATGATGGTTTAGATGATGATGTGCTGATGAAGGTAAAGCTTTGTGTTGTTTAGAAAGACCTTCCTCGAAAGGGGGAGTAGTGATGTTGTAGTGGGATTGTATCATCCATGGGCACTTTCCCTAAAGTGATCCAGAGACCTTGGTCCTCGAGAATGAAGAGGGATTGTATCATCCTGGGACATCTATCCAGAAGTGATCCGGTGAACTTCATCGAGAATGTGGCAGGATTGTATCATCCTTGAACTTCAGTTCAGAATGGATTCGGTGAACTTCGGTCATCGAGAAGGTGGTAGGATTGTATCATCCTTGAACCTCAGTTCAGAATAGGTCCGGTGACTTTGGTACTCGAGAACGTGTGTTGATCCCGTAATTCCAATAGGAAGGATTGTCTAAGTTCCACAACTGTGTTGATCTTGTAATTAAAAGGAAGGATCGTTAGTAACTCCGTAAAGACCTAAATCCCGTAATTCCGAAAGGAAGGATCATTGAATTGATCCCGTAATTCCAATAGGAAGGATTGTTTGAGTTCTGCAGATGTGTTGATTCCGTAATTCCGAAAGGAAGGATCATTGACTTGATCCCGTAATTCCAATAGGAAGGATTGTCTGAGTTCCACAACTGTGTTGATCTCGTAATTCCGAAAGGAAGGATCGTTAGTAACTCCGTAAAGACCTAAATCCCATAATTCTGAAAGGAAGGATCATTGACTTGATCCCGTAATTCCAATAGGAAGGATTGTCTGAGTTCCATAGATGTGTTGATCCCATAATTCCAAAAGGAAGGATCATTAGTAACTCCATGAAGACCTAAATCCCATAATTCCGAAAGGAAGGATCATTGACTTGATCCCGTAATTCCAATAGGAAGGATTGTTTGAGTTCCATAGATGTGTTGATCCCATAATTTCGAAAGGAAGGATCGTTAGTAACTCCTTAACGACCTAAATCCCGTAATTCCGAAAGGAAGAATCATTGGTAGCTCCGTAAAGATTTGATCCCGTAATTCCAATAGGAAGGATTGTCTGAGTTCCACAGATGTGTTGATCCCGTAATTCCAATAGGAAGGATCGTCTGAGTTCCACAACTGTGTTGATCCCGTAATTCCGAAAGGAAGGATCGTTAGTAACTCCGTAAAGACTTAAATCCCGTAATTCCAAAAGGAAGGATCATTGACTTGATCCTGTAATTACAATAGGAAGGATTGTTTGAGTTCCACAGATGTGTTGATCCCATAATTTCGAAAGGAAGGATCGTTAGTAACTCCGTAAAGACCTAAATCCTGTAATTCCGAAAGGAAGGATCGTTATTAGCTCCATAAAGACTTGATCCCGTAATTCCGAAAGGAAGGATCATCTGAGCTCCACAGATGTGTTGATCCCATACTTTTGAAAGGAAGGATCGTTAGTAACTCCGTGAAGACCTAAATCCCGTAATTCCGACAGGAAGGATCGTCTGAGTACCACAAACATGTTGATCCTGTAATTCTGAAAGGAAGGATCATGTTGATGTTTTGATGATGATGATGTTGATGTTTTGATGATGTTGATGTTTTGATAATAATGATTTTTTGATAATGATGATGTTTTCATGATGATGTTTGTGAATGAAAGATCAGAGTATGATGATGATCTTGTTGCTGATCGAAAGGCCAAAGTGCTGAAGAAGATGTTGCTGATCGAAAGGTCAAAGTGTTGAAGATGATGCTGATCAAAAGGTCAAAGTGCTGATGATGATGTTGCTGATCGAAAGGCCAAAGTGCTGAAGATGATGTTTCTGATCGAAAGGTCAAGGTGCTGAAGATGATGTTGCTGATCGAAAGGTCAAAATGCTGAAGATGATGTTGCTGATTGAAAGGTCAAAGTGTTGAAGATGATGTTGCTGATCGAAAGGTCAAAGTGCTGAAGATGATGTTGCTGATCGAAATGTCAAAATGCTGAAGATGATGTTGCTGATCGAAAGTTCAAAGTGTTGAAGATGATGTTGCTGCTCAAAAGGTCAAAGTGCTAAAGATGATGTTGTTGATCGAAAGGTCAAAGTGCTGAAGATGTTGCTGATTGAAGGAGTCAAAGTATTAATGATGATGAAGACTGAAGATTGAAGATGAAGACTACATAATGTTGAAAATCTTCCAATGATTTATAGATGTGTTACCCTAATGATGCTGATGATGTCCTCTATCTCTCTCCTACTATTGTTGTTGTTGATGTTGTTGTATAATACCCTTCTCGTTAAGGGGGAGTGTTGAAATATTGTAACTTCGAAGAATATTCTATATGTATCTTTTGTGGTCCTCGATGGTCCTACCGGGATAACCACTTGTATTATATTGTACCCCGATGCTTCTAATCAGAAGAACTAATAAGAGTCATGAGGTAGTCCCCTCTAATTGTAAAGGTGGGTCATTAGCACCCTAGTGTGGTTGCTTGAGCCTACATGTGTAACTCGAGCCTACATGATTTAACTCAAGCCTACATGTCAGATGAGTTAACTTAAGTGAACATATGAATATAAATAGAGGTGTATCCTCCTCATTTGTAACACACTCTCACTTGTGTAGCGCATTAGTGAAGAAGAGAAGAGTAGCAGGAGAAGGAGGAGGATCAGGATTTGATCTCCTTGCTGGTTTTATCTTTTACCTTTTTGGGGCATCTATATTGAGGAAGCTTTTGCTAGGTTTTTCCCTTCGGGGTTTTCCCAGGATAAATCTGTGTTGTTCTTGTGATGCTGTTTCTTTCAGTGATCCTGTTTATATGCTTTTGTTATGAAAATGTAATGAAATACTTATGTCTTAGCTAAGCATATGCAAATTTAACAAAGGTTCATCATCCTCTGCAGCATGAGTATGATATCTTCTCTTGTTTCCCTTCTTCTTGTGAGAGCCATTTTTGTTTCTAGGACAATCTCTGGCATAGTGTCCTCTCTCATCACAAGTAAAACATTGAGTTTAGATAAATATCTGTTAGGTTTTCTTGAGTTATCTTTCTGGTGAGAATGCTTACCTTTGGGATGATGATAGTCCCTTTTGATTTTCTTGGAGTGAACCATGAGAGCTTTATATTCACTTCTCGTATTATCTTCTTGGGATACTATTCGAGCTTCTTCTTGTGAGCATTCCTCCCATAGTCTACTGAAGGTGACCAGCTTTCTTGTAGCACAAATCCCTTGAATGAAGGAGTCCCATGACCTAGGGAGACCATTCAAGGCGGCCATAACTATCTCTGCATTCTTCACTTCTTCATCTACTACTGCAAGTTGTTCTTTGATCTGGGAGACCCTTGTAAAGTATGCCTGTATGGTCTCCACATTCTGGATCTTCACATTCTTCAACTGGTTCCTCAAATTCATCTTCCAATTTATGTTCTTTCCTTTAAATAACTTGGTCAAGGATTCATACATCTCTTTTGGTGTCTTTAGGGAGGACACTTGTGGTATGAGGTGATCCTTGATTGAATCAGCAATAATCCTCTTCACCATGGTCAATTTATTCTTGTGTAAGGCCTTAGCCTCATCTCCCTCTTGAACTGGAACCTCTCCACTGATGTAGGAGTCCAATTCATTTTCTTCCAAAACCAGGGAGATCCTATACTTCCATTCTCGGAAGTTATCAGCTCCCTCAAGCTTTTCATCAGGCTTGGTGTGACGAGACATCTTAACTGAGAACCTCAAATGGAAATACAAAGGATTTAGATCTTACCAATTTGAGAAGCTGAAGTTGGATCTGGAGCTGAGCTTCTACAGTGTTGGATTTTTGGTTTCATGGAAAATTAGGGTTTGACTTTCCCAGAGTTCTACCCAACCAAAAATCTTGTTTTTTGTCTCTAAACTTCGATTTTGAGGAGGAGAGCAATCCTATCCTAGGCTCACTCAAAAATTACTCTTCAGTGAAAACCCCTAATTTCTTGATGTAGTGGTAGGTCAAAAACTGAAAGTGCTTAGAATCAGATTCTGCTTCGACATAAATATGTGCCCTTCAATGGAGGTTCAACATAGCCTCCTTTTGTTGATGGATTGTGGAGAGAGACCCAAAAAGTAAGAATCCCTAGCTTTTGCAGCTGCATAGTGTCTTCTTCTCAGGTTAGCTCTGATACCATGTTAGATTTTTTTCAATTTAGAGAGTATTATCTTAGGATTTTATCTGAGAGAATAACACGCACAGCAATCAATCAGAAGAGACAATAGACACAAAGATTTTCCTCGGGGAAACCATAAAGGAGAAAAACCCACAACTTCCTAAAAGATAGAATAAGCACCAATGGCAGCAATAAAACCCAAATACAGTAAGATGATCTCCAACAACTGTTCTCTCCCTTATCCACCTCTTATCCCAGCTCCTCTCTCACTCATGCGCTACAACTGAGTGTGAGTGACTATGTGTTAAATAGAGAATCTCACTCTCTATTTATAATAGTTTCCAACTTGACAATAAATTACCAGTGCCGACTTCTCTAGGAGAGTCTAATAACCCTAGTGCCCCACAACTGCGGGGACTTTAACCCCTGATCAACAAGGAGGGTTAACCTCTATGACTTTACATGACTTGTTTACATTATTGATTCTCCCAATAGGAACATCGGGGACTAATCAAATACAATATATGAAATACATAAGTAAATAAATTCCGAAGTTACAAATACATCAACATGGTGAATCCCTACCCAAGGCATATAATTTGAATTAGGAAGCATAAATGAGTTTTATGAGATCCTACGAGTGTTTTTGGGAAATGTTGATGTGAGAAAACTACCCATTAGCTCACAGTTGAGTATTTTCCAAACTTGACCCCTTAATGCAAAAATGCATCGTCTCTTATTGGAAAAAACCCTAGTTTATGAAATTATTGAAAAATGTGAGCTCTGCACCAAGGACCCACATGAGAGAGGAACCCATAGAATTATTCTTCTATCACCATTCCAATGAAGTTGACAATTCATCTATTTGATCCACTTTCATCATTTTATGCCCAATTGAAACTCACCTCCTTGAGGCCTTTAAGGACACATGGTGAATCCTTTCCTGTGGCATAGAATTCAAAACAGGAAGCATAACTATGTTTTGTGAGATCCTTCAAGTGTGTTTAGGTAGGTCCACATGGGCATGCTACTCATAGTATCATGACATACGTATTTTTGAATTTGACCCCTTCCTGAAAAATCACATTGTCTCTTACTTAACAAAACCCTAGATTTTAAAATCAACAAACAAGATGACATCCATACCATCATACCCACGAGAGAGAGATCCCCTATCATTGGTTCAATTTCATGATTCCAATGGAGTCAAAAAATTTTCGATCCAGTCCATGGTCATAATTTTATGGCCAGTTGCAACTCACCTCCTAGAGGCTTTTAGGGACACATGGTGAACCACTACTGAAAGATTTGTTGAAAAGACTGGAAAATGCTCCTTTGTTGAAGTATGTAAGGTCTTCAAACAATAAAACTTTGACTCACAAAATTGTTTGGAGAGCTTGGAAGTGATTCCAAATACTACACCATGCATAAAGTATCTCAGAAGGAAATGCTAAATTTGGATCCTCATAAAGGTGATAAACTATATAAGTGGTTGAATCAACATTTTAAAGTTATATAACTTTCTATCAGAAAGTTTGTTGAGTTGTTCTTGGAGGAGGTAAGAGAGAAAATAGATGACAAGATTGTTATCACCATTACACATTTTTTGCACAATTCCTCTACATATAACTACATTTGGGTCGAAGAATATTCCCCTAGTAGTTGAAGGTGGGTTTTTAGTTAAGGAAGGAGACCATCTAAACAACAAGAAATTTGGCCTTGATTCAAAAATCCATTCAACATTGTGGATGAAACATGAATTTGTATCATGCCAACCATTATATGGAATCCAAATTTGTAACATTTTACTCTCATAAGGCTTCCATTTTGAAGCCTATAGATACTTATACAACCTTTTAATTTATTTGAAATAATGACTCATTTGAATATTATGATCAACAATTATGTGACATCCTTTTCCAAACTCAAGGACCACTTCCACCTTTTCAATAGCATCCCTGAATTCATGAATGGTTTTTCCATATAATGCCTCATCAATAAAGGGAATATCATCTTGTCCCAATTACTTGTTGATGTAGGCATGAGAAAATATAAATATGGACCCATTATAGGTTTGGATGGTTCAGTACACACAGATATTTGGATAAGAATATTAGTATCAGTTGCTCATGATACCCGACTTCCAATACCATACAACAATGGAAATGGCTCATGAAATCAAATAGGAGAGACTTGGATAGAGATTGAAAGACTTCTACTTATTTTTTAAATATATGATCCACTATAGTAGGAGAAATGCATTCTCCTTTGTTAACCTATGGGGAAAAACAAAATATTTGGAATTGAAATGAAATAGCTTTGGAATATCTACTACTTCAAGGTATCTTATAAAGAATGAAATGAAATCACTAACTGAATACGTCAAATTTCCTGCATAAGGTGGTAGTTTAAGGTAATATTAAAAGAGTGTTGCAAAGCTCATAGTGAACCAAGGATTCGTTCCCATTCAATATATACCAACTGCATTCAACTACTAGGGGAGAAAACTTGCAATGTATTAAGCATTGCTTGAGGATCCAAATTTAGCATTTCCTTTTGAGTTACTTTAGGCATGGGATAGTATTTGGTAGCAAATCCAACCTCTCTATGGAGTAGCCTTCTTTTTGTGGATGACTAGGTACACCCAAGAATTTGCAGAATAATTTAAGCAACAATGGTTCATGATACTCTGATTTTTCTACCTGGTTCAAATTCTATGCCTCAATCAACGATCCACCATGTGTTCCTAAAAGCCTCTAGGAGGCAAGTTGCAGCTGGCCATTAAAATGATGATTGTGGCTCAGATCAATGAACCATCGAATACGTTGGAATCATGACATCAAAACAGTATGAATGGCTCTTATCTCCTATGTGTTGATGGTATGTGTATCATCTTGTTCAAAGATTTCAAAACTTAGAGTTTTGCTCAATAAGTGACAATGCAATTTTTGCACTAAGGTGACAATTTTGGGAAAAACTTGACCATGAGACCATGGGTAGCATGCACATAGGGGTCCTACCCAAATACACATGTAGGATCTCAGATAACACAAATTTCCTTTCTGGTTCGAATTCTATGCCCTAGACAGGGATTCCCCATGTGTCCTTAAAAGCCTCTAGGATGCGAGTTGTAACTGTTCATAAAATGATGATCATGGCTCGGATCAATGGATCATCGAATCCATTGGAATCATGGCATCAAAATAATGGGAGGGTTTCTTATCTTTTATTGGTCCATAGCACGTGGCTCGTCTTGTTCGATGATTTCAAAAATTAGGGTTTCACTTAGTAAGAGATAATGCAATTTTTGCACTGAGAGTTCAACTTTGGAAATACCTCTACCATGAGGATGTGGGTAGTGTTCCCACATGTTCTCTACCCAAACACACTTGAAATATCTCATGGAACAAAGGTTTGTTTCTCGATTCAAATTCTATGCCTCAGGAAAGGATTCAGTATGTGTCCCTAAAAACCTCTAGGAGGCGAGTTACAACTACCCATAAAATGATGTCCTTGGATCGAATCAATGAACCGTAGAATTTGTTGGAACTATGACATTGGAAAATTTCTAGTGGTTCCTCTCTCATATGGGTCCATGGAACATAGCTCGTCTTGTTAGAAATTTTTTAGAAACCAGGGTTTTTCCAAGTAAGAGAGAATGTAATTTTGTAGTAAGGGGTTACTTTGGAAAACACTCAATTGTTAGGCCACGGGTAGAATTCCCATGTCGAACCTACCCAAACACACTTGTAGTATCTCAAGAAGATCAGTTATGTTTCCTATTTATAATTCCATTCCCTGGGAAGGGATTCACCATGTGTCCCTAAAACTCCTATAGGAGGTGACTTGCAACTATCCATAAAATGATGATCGTGGACAAGATAAAAAAATTATTGATTCTGTTTGAATCGTGACATTAGAATAATGCTAGGGGTTCCTCTCTAATGTGGGTCCGTGTCCCAAATCTTGTTTGGTTTGACGATTTTAGAAACTAGGCTTTTACACAGTTAGAGACAATGAAATTTTTCACCAACGGGTCAACTTTAGAAAATAATCGATGATGATGCCATGGGTAGCATGACCATGTGCTCCCTACCCAAACACTCTTTCAGGATATCACATGACTCGATTCTTGTTTAATTGTTAAAAAAACAACAGGGATGTGGTGCCACCTACACTAACAACATATTCAAAGTTTTTCCTTTATAGGTTCAACCTTCTCATAACATAGGGGTAACTATAATGGTATCAGAAAGTTGAAACTTTTAAAATCATTTGAGTTATGCAGTGCATGGTATATTTTCAATCCATTAAAGGATTATATATCCAATATTAACATTAAGGGGAGGGACTTCATTGAATATTATCTTACACGCATTGTTGAAAATGAAAGGATGGTTGGTGACTAAGAAAATTCTCTTAAATCTAATACCTAAAATTAATGCAATAATTTTCCATTTGAAATACGGGGAGATGCCCAAATTCTATAAAATTGCATTTATATCTAATTTGGACCAAACCTAAAATTCTATATTTCCATAGAAATAGGGTTACCAAAACAATTTTTTATACCTTTCTCTCCAATATAACCACCTTCACTGCTACTCTTTTTCGTGGATAATCCCATTCTAAATATAGAATCAATATTATATGCCTGAAATCCCTTCTCATTGCTAAAAAACAACAAGGTTGTAGCGGGACGTATATCAACAACATCTTAAGTAGTAATGATGAAATCTAATGAAGGTTCAAAATATGGTGCATAGTCATTATCCTTAACATTTTCACCCAAAACAAATCACTAATATTACCATGAAAACAAATAAAACATATAAGATTGCAAATGACAAAGTGAGCGACTAATGCCAAAAGGAACAACATAAGATTATCATTGTAAGATGTTGTATGGGCCATGAACAAGGAGGGTTTTGACAATTACATGGATCCATTGATTCTCTACCTTAAGAGATATAGAGATAATGATGGCGACCATAGGAGTTCAATCAAAGAAGACAACCATACAAAGAAGGATGCAAGTTCCCATACTTTATCTATTGACTTTTAGATGAATCATCAAGGATACTATAATACAACTGAGTTCTATTGCATTCCTCATGGAATTTCTATTCATACCATTCCAATTACTAGCATGAAAATAGAGTTTCCTAGCCTCATAAAAAAGTGTCTAATATATCTCATAGTTTTGGTTTATTTCTACTGTAAGTACCACATTTTGTAAATTAAAGGTTGTAGACACACTCTACAAGCTAGACTAGAAACTAAAATTAGCAACAATCCAACTACATGTTTTCCTAAAATGCATTGAGTCCCATATTATTAGTATTAAGAGTTTCTAGATCCTTTTGGTGTTTATGTTCAATTTATTATAGTGACCTAATGAGGAACTTATTCAAATTTTTGTGTAATGGATGGATTTATGTGATTATATAAGGCTATTGGTGATGTGCAAGTAAGTGTTCTTCGTTATATTTATGAAATTTTGCAAGCATAGTTCGGTGCATGTTGCCATTAGTTCTAGATTGAGGTATTTTCCATTCTCCTTCACTGATTTAACCCTAAAAACCCTAGCTCTTGTGGAGGATCCTTGCTTGATTATGGTGGCTATTAGTGGTGATGCAAGTGTTCTTGGTGACCTTCATATGAAAACATTTGTTGATTACTTGCAATTTTTATTCATTTAGATACATTTCTTTCAATATTAGGATGGGATTCATCTTTTGCAATAAACCATGATTAATCGTGGAAGTGAATTAAGAAATATTCATTATATTAACATCCATGATAACTACATTCACCATAAGCAAAGAAGCATTCGAAGTGTATACGATGAAATCCACATCACAAAGGAGAAAATCAAGAAAGATATTGTCATATAAACAAGTACAAAGTCATGTCTTTATATTCAAAATTGGTCCAACAATAAATAACTATACAAAATGGAACATTGTTCCCAACATACATAATGACATATCACATCCAAACATGAAATAATGGCACACATGGCCTATATTTCATATTGGCACCTTGTGCCTAAAGTACAAAATGATTGTACATATATATCACACAAGTAACAAAAAAATACCACCCATGGCCAAAGTCCAAATATACATTTAGTGGAGTTTCATTTATTCCCACTCTCCCTTCTAGTGTCAGTTTCCTTTAAAAACTCAAACATCCGCTTCCTTAAGCTTGATGCAACTTGCCAACTACTCAGTCGAGGATATTTACTCATCTATGGAGTCCGAACACGAAACACTGATTATAAGTTATTTAACATTTGTAAATTTTAAAACAAATTCATGTTTAATTATTATAATTGCAATTGAATACAACAAAAAATTACTAAGAATGCATACATGGCCACCAAGGGTGGTGGGAGAAGACATGGAGCAATCACTTGACCCTCATGTTTCAAGGACAAAGTACTTGACTCATTGGGAGTATGTGGAAGGGTCCACTCAACAATGGGTTGCAATCACATTACAATAACACATATGAGACACATATATAAATATTTTTTTTGTACGTACCTGTAATGACCTCTTGTTTAAGAGAGGGAGATACATGTACCTGGGAGTTTGTGGGAAACTAGATACCTATGTCTCCAATCACTGGCTCTTAAGGGCCACCATGAGCCTATCCAATATTGCACGGTAAAAACACCACAACCAAACAATAGTCAATCAAAGAACATTGTTACTTAAATATAAAAACTCATATAATGATGCACTAAAATACATAAAAATTTACCTCGATATCATGTTGTGGTTTTGTACTTTTTGGAGGATTGGATGGGATATCAAATTGTCCTTTGCATTATATATCAAATTTAATATCAACAATGATATATTTTTAATCCCATAGCTGAAATATATAGTAGATCACGATTTAAATTAAAAACAAAATTATAATTACCTGTAATACTAAATGAGAAAATTCAAATGCAAGATCAGCAACTTCATTTCTATTTAATGGTTGAGTGTGTCTAGTGTGTGATGGTGACGTCTCCGTAGATTCCAACTAAACACATGAACACCAAATGTAAAAAAAAAATCATTTTTTTTGCATCAAATCCAAATCTACAATTGATATAAAATGAATTATTTGAAGGTGGAATCTAGATGGACCTACATAGATGTAGTATTTGGAAGAAGGATACTTAGATGGAGACTCACATCACATGCTACCACATGATGTGCAAAGTTTTGGGGCCAAAGGAGGCTTTGTATCCCTATATCATGCATCATTTGATGAATCCCCTTCAAGACATCCACTACTCAATGGGTTTATCCTGGATGTACTTATAACTGGATGGCTCACTACATATGTGCCATGCGAGACACGTTTCTGTGATAAATGAAATAGTCCCCCATGGGTCTCATTGAACATGCTAGTTGTATCAAGAAATAAATTATGGGGATCATCCATGGCATGCTCTCTATCTTGAGGCATCCCCCAACCTATTCCTTGAAACTATAGAATATCGAAGTACTTTACATTTTTACCCATTGTAAAATTGGCATACAACTTCCTAAGGAAGTAGAGTGGAATATTGCTATTTCCATACATGTACTAATCAAAGACCATATACCATCGATCCATATATTTTTCTTTTATATGAAACTCTATCCACCAGCCGATGGATATATGATTTCTACTCATTGCAGAACCGTGCTAGTGGAAGGGTCCCTAAACAAGGAATACGACATGTCTTTTGTAATTTTCAACTTCTTATCATCTTGGTAGCTTAAGACATTTGCATTAAATTCCCGTCTTGCCTCCCTGTAAGAGGTAATATTATACAATTCCCCTTGGGTATCACCAATCGTGGCAATCATTGTATCAATTTTTTTCCTAGGAGTGACACAATTGGTCTCCCTCTTTAAAAACACCACTTAGGCGTCTCAAGGATGCCAATGGCGCTATTATTTCTACAATTTGGTCATCCTAGGTTCTTCTTGTCTTTAAGGGTTTATTTGTTCTTCATGTCCTTCAAGGTTTACTTCTTCTTTATGTCTTGGATCAATGGGTTGTAGGGCTAGTGCAAGCTAATGTTGGTCACTTATGATGCGTTCGTTGCAATGGACTTCTGGAAAAATAGAAATATGAATGTCAAAAAGAAATATTAGAGGTACGTACTCAACTTTTTGGAATATGGTGTAAGAATATGAAATGTGTACAATCGGATTACCTTCTGGAATATATAACTTTTGTTTATGGAAACTAACTAAGTATAAATCCCAAAAAATGAGGTTCTTCTAAGGTTGGTATGTTATTGTTTTCCCGAAAAATAATGAATATGTTTGCATTGGTTCACTCGTTCGATATGCAAATGGTGGAATTTTGTGAAAAAAACTATATAGAGTTATAGATAACAGGTGTGTCTAGTGCAGCGTTATTTTTCCATAATTCCTTTTTAGGATGTAGGTCTTTATGTCTTTTGTGCGGGTTCTTTTCCATTTTCTAAATAGGTGATCCAATCAAAAGATATAGCCGAAGCAAATATCCTACCTTTTGTGTTAGATTGACGTTAGTCCATTTAAAATTAAATAAAAAATAGAAAAAGCTAATAGATTTAAATAAAAATTACATATTTAGAATTTACAGACAGAGTTACACAAGTGTGTGAATTTTCATTAGCAATGGACAAGCGTGGCATATGCAAAATCATGCACTATATAGGAAAGTGGTACAAAACATGTTTTATGTCATAAGACAATCCAAACCACTTGCTTTGGCAACCCGAACCTAAAACCAAAGCAACCAAGTTAACCACAACGTAGGTTGAAAAAAAGGTGCCTGCCAAACTTCTAAATTTAAATCACGCGTGCGCATAGTTTAAAACACAACATGCACGCACTGGAAGCACGACCGCGCTACTTTGTGCGCACGCGTTAAAGACGCATGAGCACATTTGTGAAGTAAAAACTTTGTTTTGATTTTATTTTCTAGCATTTGCAATGGAATGATGATGATGAAAACTGATGATGATGATAAGGAGGATGATGACAATGATGATGATGAGGATGATGATGATGATGATGATGATGGTGATGACGATGATGATGAACAATGATGGTGATGATGATGATGATGATGACGACGACGATGATGAACAATGATGGTGATGATGATGATGAGGATGATAGAAATGATGATGATGAGGATGATGACTATGATGATAATGATTTAATGATGATGATGATGACGACGATGACGACAACGATGGTTATGATGACGATGATGATGATGATGATAATGATGATGATTGGTTAAGTTGAAACTTTGCTTTGATTTTATTTTCAAGCATTTTCAATGGAATGATGATGACCACCATGACGATGATGATGAACAATGATGATGATGCTGAGGAGGATGATGAAAATGATGATGATAAGGATGATGACTATGATGATTATGATGATGATGATGATGATGAGGATGATGAGGATCGGTTTAATTGAAACTTTGATTTAATTTTATTTTCAAGCATTTGCAATGGAATGATGATGATGATGATGAGGAGGATGACAATGATGATGATGATGATGATGAGGAGGAGGAGGATGATGATGATGATGATGATGATGAGGATCACGATGACTATGACTATGATGAGGATGATTATGATGATGATGATGATGATGATTACGATGATGAGGATGATGATGTTGATGACAATGATGATGTTGAGGAGGAGGATGATGATGAACAATCATGGTGATGATGATGATGACGATGAGGATGATGATCATGATGACTATGACTATGATGACGGTGATTATGATGATGACTATGATGATTAAAATGATGGTGATGATGATGTTGATGATGATGATGATGATGAGTATGATGACGATGCTGACGATGATGAGGAATAATGATGATGATGATGATGATGATGATGATAAGGATGATTTCAATGATGATGATGAGGATGATGACTATGATGATGATGATGATGAGGATGATGATGATGATGATGATGACGACGACGATGACAATGATGATGAATAATGATGGTGATGATGATGATGATGATGAGGACGAGGATGATGATGATGATGATGATGATGATGAGGAACAATGATGATGATGATGATAGGTTTAGTTGAAACTTTGCTTTGATTTTATTTTCAAGCATTTGCAATGGAATGATGATAATGAACAATGATGATGAGGAGGATGATGACAATGATGATGATGATGATGATGATGACGATGAGGATGGTGATGATGATGATGATGATGATGAGGACAACGACGATGATGATGGCGATGATGATGATGATGAACAATGATGGTGAGGATGATGAGGATGATGATGATGATGATGATGATGATGACGATGATGAACAATGTTGGTGATGATGATTATGAGGATGATGACAATGATGATGATGAGGATGATGATTATGATGATGATGATAAGGATGAGGATGATGATGATGATAATGACAATGATGATGACTAATGATGGTGATGATGATGATGACGACGATGACGATGATGTTGATGATGATGAGGATGAGGATGATGATGATGACGATGATGATGAGGAACAATGATGATGCTGATGATGCTGATGATGATAGGTTTAGATGAAACTTTGCTTTGATTCAAGCATTTGCAATGGAATGATGATGATGATGAAGAGGAGGAGGATGAGGATGATGACTATGATGATGATGATGAGGATGATGATGATGATGATGATGATGATGATGGTGATGACGATGACGACGACGATGATGATGGTGATGATGATGATAATGAACAATGATGGTGATGATGATGATAATGAAAAATGATGGTGATGATGATGATGATGAGGATGATGATGATGATCACGATGACTATGACTACGATTACGATGATTATGATGATGGTGATTACGATGATGAGGATGATGATGTTGATGACGATGATGATGATGACGATGATGAGGATGATGATGACTACAACAATGACCAATGATGGTGATGATGATGATGATGACGACGACGACGATGATGACAACGACGACGATGACGACAACGACGACGATGACGACGACGACGATGACAACAACGACGACGATGACGACAATGACGACGACGATGATCACGAGTAGTATGACTATGATGATGATGATTATGATGATGATTACGATGATGAGGACGATGATGACTACGATGGTGATGATAACGACGATGATGATGATGACAATGATGATGAGGATGATGACTTTGATGAAGATGATGAGGATGATGATGATGATGATGAGGAGGATGATGACTATGATGAGGATGATGAGGATGAGGATGATGATGGTGATGATGATGATGATGATGAGGATGATGACAATGATGATGATGATGATGACTATGATGATGATGATGATGATGATGATGATGATGATGATGATGATGATGACGACGACGATGACGATGAAAATGATGGTTATGATGATGATGAGGATGATGATGATGATGATGACGATGACGATGATGATGATAGGTTTAGTTGAAACTTTTCTTTGATTTTATTTTCAAGCATTTTCAAAGGAATGATGATGATGACCATGACGATGATGATGAACAATGATGATGATGATGAGGATGATGATGATGACGATGACGATGACGATGATGATGATAGGTTTAGTTGAAACTTTTCTTTGATTTTATTTTCAAGCATTTTCAAAGGAATGATGATGATGACCATGACGATGATGATGAACAATGATGATGATGATGAGGATGATGATGATGATGACGATGAGGATGATGACTATGATGATGATGATGATGATGATGATGATGAGGATGAGGATGATGATGATGATGACGATGAGGATGACGACGATGACGATGACAATGATGATGAACAATGATGGTGATGATGATGATGATGATGTTGAGGAACAATGATGATGATGATAGGTTTAGTTGAAACTTTGCTTTGATTTTATTTTCAAGTGTTTTCAATGGAATGATGATGATGACCATGACTATGATAATGATGATAATGTTGAGGACGACAACGACGACATCGACGATGATGATGATGACTATGATGATGATGATGATGATGATGATGATGATGACGATAACGATGATGATGACGATGAATGATGATGGTGATGATGACGACGATGATGAGGATGATGAAAGATGATGACGAACAATGATGATGATGATGATGATGATGACGATGATGATGAGGAACAATGATGATGAGGATGATGACTGTGATGATGAGAATGACTATGATGACGATGATTATGATGATGATTATTATGATGGTAGTGATGGTTAGTTTTGGAGGCCTCCCTTACCCTCCACTAGCCATAGGCAAGGAGCCTAAGACCTCATAATGGCACCCATGGACCTAAGAAGAAAGTAGTGGTGAAGACTATATTGTAAAAGTACTCGAAAATGTGTGAATATGAAGTTGTTGTTGAAGAACGTTAGTCATTAAATGAGATAAACGTTAGTGAGTAAATGCTCTAAATGTTAGGAGAAGCGCGTGTGTGTCTAACTATACGTGCGCATAAATGCACGTGTGCAGTCATATTCACGCGTGCACATGCTAAAATACGCATGCGCACACCAGTTACTAGTTAAAAAGATCTAGATTCCCGGGATTGCTACCAATTTTCATGGGTTTTCTATAGCTGTTTGCACGTTTTATGCTACTGAAATCTGCAATTTGGCTCACACTCCATCACCACTCTTTGATATATTAGATAGAAGTTCACTCTTGGAATCTAACAAACATATTCAGTGGTCTTGGAAGTTAGTGGAAAGATTCAAACTACAAGTTTTCATTGCAAGAAGAGATCATTTTGAATAGGTATGGTGAATTGTAAATAATTGTCTTAATTCACAAGCTTTCATATCATTTCACTGATTTATGTTTTATGATATGCCTACAACAATATATCTCTCATAGACAACATTTAATTTCATAAGAATAAATCCCAACTTCACATCTAAACAAGTCTCATATTCTCCATACAAGATGAAGTATGCAATGTTAACTAATTTACATTTGCACATGAATATATTTTGATTTCACACAATGATGGCATAGATGAAGTTATCTCTTGAGACTCTTCAATTAAAAAAAAACCTTTGAAGTAATCATGGGAGAGGGTCCCATTATTGAATAGTTCACCAAGTTGTCCATATTATTTATACAAGATGAAGTATGCAATGTAGACCAATAATCATTTGCACATGAATATATTTTGGTTTCCCACAAGGATGGCATAGATGAGGTTCTCTATTGAGACTCTTAAATTTGTATAAAAACCATGGAAGAAATCATGGGAGAGGGTCCATATTGAATAGTTCACCAACTTGTCCATGCTCTCCTCTTCATGCTAGATTTATCATAACATGCCTTTGAGCTTGACAGGGATGCCTCTACCTCAATAATTTCACTTTTTTTCGAGGGATTTGTAACCTCCTCATTGTGTAATTAGTCAATTTGTTCTCTTAATAGTTAACTTGTAAATTAATGAGTGTAATTTATTCAATTTATTCCCAAGAAATACAAACACCAACTTGTGTCTTCCCTCACAACTAATGTGTCATATTATGTGTAATCTCGTCTGAAGGTGTTGGAAATGAAGAATATTTCACTCATCTTCTTTTCACTTCCAATACTTTTTGAATCCAAAGGAAGTCATAATCCTATAGCTGTAATACTTGTAAACTTGACTCTCTTTACTTGACTCAAATAGAGTTTATAAATGAAACTTTGGTTTGAAAATAAAGAGAAACCTTTAATCAACGCTTATGTATCAATGCCAATAATTACCATACTAACATATCTGTAATTTAGTTAATTATGTTGGAATGCGACATGTTTCTTGTATAATGGAACTAATACCTTATTTGTTGTTATGCAGGGGTATACCTCATAGTTTTGATAAATTTTTTTTTTGGATATGGGCAACTCATGTAACAGAGCAATAAAAACTAGAAGGAATAAGCCCACTGAAAAGGAAAATGAGGTAAGAGAAAATGCCAGGATGGCAATGGAGAGAGTGAGACATGGTCCAGACATTTCCACTAATACTGCGACCGATCCTAACATATTTTATGACACAACAACCTCTACTTCAGAACCACGGGTGAAGTGGTTGTGTCCAACAAACCCAACTCAAGTTCCAACATCAACACAGTATGCAACCAACAATCCATCAGCGAGCCATGTTGAAGCTCTTGAAGACAGGTATATTGAGCGACGTTGAGTATGAAGCGTTGGACCTAGGACCAATGATTAATTTGCAATATCTCCAAGAAGACCACAACCATGTCGAGCACACTCCCAATATGGACCGACATGTGAATGAAGCACCACAAAAAAGAAGCCCTGGGATCCGTAGCTCATGTCCACCTTCCCTACCTCGATTGTCTATTGCAAGAAAAAGGACTCCTAGACATATCCATGTGGATGAAAGTTGTCTTCCAGGCCTTGAAGGTAATTTTCCCAAACTCACTATCGATTGGTAATGTAGCAAATTAAGGAAGGAATATTTTGAATCCAAAGGCGATGCAGGTAAATGTAAATTATTACTATGTTTGTTAAATTCAAATTGTTTAGTTGTTGTTAGGATAATTAAAGACGATTAGAAGTTTAGAGACTAACAATCGTATTGTTGGAAATCTCCAATCTGCTTTTAATGCGTTTGGGAAGACGCCCCGTACTAAAGATATTTGTGGGGCTCACTGTGTGTTATCAGAATCAATTGTAAGCAAGTGCACACGGCAACATCACCTCCTTTCACACACTTCTCATATACTTAAATTAAATAGAAAAACTGTTTTGAAGTACACTGTTATAAGAGAAAATCTGCAGAATCCAGGTGGAAAAGATTGTTGGGATTTTGATGGTAGGTTTCCTTGTAGAGATATGAAGCTAATTGATGTTATTAAGGACTTAGTACAAAAGTTCTGGCATGATGGTACCATACCTTCATCTAAACAAAGAGATGTGGTAAAGCTGAGAAAAGGTTATACTGAATGTGAACCCCACATCAAAAACATCCTTGACACAACTGTTAGCTGGAATATTTCACCTCCTGCGGATAGCGAGGTGTTCCACTGGTCTGAATGGTTCATATCCAGAACAAATAGAGGACAATGGTTGAAGACTCTCCCTAGACACTATAGATATCTGGAATACAAGGGTTTGACAGTTCACCTGTGTACCTGTAAAAAATATTAACACGAAACGAATCAAAGCAACCATAATATGATCTACTAATCTATGCTAGTGACTAAGGAATCTAGTAACATATATATGCGAAATCACAACAACAACATCATATGTGGGACAAAAATCAACTTGCATTAGAAATATGAAGAAGTTTACAACCAAGCCTTAGTGTTGACATGCATCTCCATGAAACCAACTCTTCATCCCCAAAATCTCTGACTCTAGCTCTCTATGCTCTCTCCAAATGATCTTGGGCCAAGAATCAATCCAACAACATAAAAATACCTTCAATGTTCTGCCCTCAACCATGGCTATGAGCTCATATTTATAGGGCTTTAACGGATAGAGATGGTTGAGAAATTAGTGGGTGAGGTCGCCTCTAAGATCCTAGGATGAGGGATCTCGAGCTCAACCAACCCACAATAGTAGGGATAAGGCAGTACATGAGGCTTATCATACAGAAGCCTCGAGAAACTTCTCTTTTTCCCTTTTTAACCAGGGTACCGTGCTTCTCCTTCTATGACAGAGCGTTTCTAGTAATAACTGCCTATTGGACCAAGGGCAATGGGCGGTGGCACCACTTGTGGAAAACCGATGAAAGGTGGTGCGAGTAGGGGTACCGCTCCTGGAGAAAGGGGCATGCGCGGTGTTGGGAATTTGTATGATAGATTGATGAAAAACCATTTAGTTTCCACTCCAGAAGCTGGAATTCAGGGCAAATAGGTATGTCAATTGTCTTATCACATGATGGTGATAGGATTTTGGTATAACAGGATGCCCCCCAAAGCATGAATCTTAGAGTGATACGATAAACGAGAGCTTTGAGAACCAGTCATCACCAGGAGATGAAAATGTCGGCTCAATCGGAGTATGCAGTCAAGTAGGAATCTGTAGTACATCAGTATGTTGACTCATGGACACAAGTAACCAAAATCATAGCTACAGAACGATACAAGGCAGATCTATGAGTGGAATAAACAAGCATGGCTACTAGAATACAACGTAGATCCATGTGATAGAGGACTCAAACTTGGACATAGCTATCAGACATACAATGTAGATCTGTGTCATACAGACACAAATTTGAGCATAGCCACGACCATACAAATGTGGATCCATGCTATATATACAAAAATCCATCGCAACCTGGGGAAAAGCAATGAGTGCTTTAAACAAATGCCCAGGGTCTTTGTCTCGTCTTCCACAAAGTACGATTCTATCCATGTGATTACAATGATCTGAAGTCGAACATGGAAGAAACCACTTGATTACCAACCAATGATGTGAATCGTTAACAAGTGCGAGGGAGATCACCATTAATGTCAATGATTCCCAAGGTACCCTTGTACAATCTATTGAGTGCGAATAGATGTCCTGATGTCAAACACCCAGTTGATTCTATCGATCAAAGGTCAATGATGTGAACCTATGTCAAGAGCGAGAGAATCTCTCATTAAGGCATACAAATCTCAAGGTACTAAATATTGTTTCTAAGACTATTTCCCGGATGATGAGCTGATGTCTATGGGAATAGTCTTATCGAAGGAGGGCCATGATGAGTCCCACATCGACGACATGAAACTCAGGACATAGTTCTGGAATGATGTGAATGTAGTAACCATATGACTGACTCAAAGATACTGACACAAAGACTATGTAGACTGCATAGGTAAAAATTCTTCTGATCCCCTTTGAACATCGAGCGATAGGACAAAATGACTTGGCAGCATGACTAGACATGACAGACACACAATGCGATAGTGGACAATGCATTCTTTTGAAAGACTCAAAGGATTGGCATGACTCATGAAAGTGGATCGTCATGGAGATCAGCTGAATACCCAATTGATTGACATGATTGTGTAGACAAGTACCATATTCAAAGGTAACGATAAACAACTGCCATTATTTGCAAAATGATTCTCTTCCCATTTTCCCCATCATGATCAATGAGTGCCTCTTTTCAGTTTTATGAGTTCAAAGAGGGTTACAAACACTCAATATAGCTTGTCATAAGACAATTCTAGTCTCATATGTTTTACGAACCTGAGAGAGGAGGGGTTCGTTCCCAAAATGGGTTTCTCAATTTTTAATTTAACGAGTCCACTGAAAGAAACCTTGGTATCGTTCATGTTTAGGGAGTCTAAACAAATACAGAAGAAAACTCCATGGGGGTCCTTTTTCATATGATTTAGTCTCTAAGGCCTGAAAAAATGTAAAATCATACCTTAGAGAATTCTTCCAGTCATGATTGGCTAGAGTGTTCCATTCTCATAAATAGTCCAATCCAAACCGAGAAAGTGATAACCTACCGTCAGACGGACGACTCTTCAAATACTTTAACGAGCATGAAGAAGACAAGATCGCTCGACAATCTTTTCGTATTTAGGGAGCCTGAAAAGGGTTTA
The DNA here is from genome assembly GCA_001517045.1 of Pseudotsuga menziesii. NCBI lineage: Eukaryota > Viridiplantae > Streptophyta > Pinopsida > Pinales > Pinaceae > Pseudotsuga > Pseudotsuga menziesii. Next base: position 104,438 of record LPNX010171494.1, read on the forward strand.
AAGAGAACTCCATGAGGTTCCTTTACACAATGTAATGTTTTACGAGCCTGGAAAGAATCAGAAATGGACTTGATGACTTTTTCATGTTTAAGGATCCTGAAAATGAGGTGAAAAGAGAACTCCATGATGCTTCTTTACACAATGTTGTATTTTACGAGCCTGGAAAGAAACTTGAACTAGACTCGGAACTTTGATACTATATTTTAACGAGCATGACAAAGTGTCATAATAAATGCTCGACGACCTTTTCCATTTTGTGAAAGTAAAAAAAATCCATAAACAAACTTTCCAAAGTTTCTTACTAAAGTCAACCTGCAGACCACTCATAAACAAGTGTTAAATGCATTCAAAATCAACATTAAGGGATTATGACAAATACATTTTGACCAGAACATGATGTAATATCAAAACTATAGTAAATCAGACCCAAAAAATGTCTATATAAGGCAAGTAAATAGTAAAAAATCAAACATTTCACTATTTACCTCTAGCAGAGAGCACTTGGAGCATCTTCTAGCCAGATCTTCCACAGCTGATACCGGGAGTTTCCATCGTCCGTTTTCAATCTCGTCAGTTGCAGGTAAGAGCTAAAACCATTGTCTTTCATTTCATAGCTTCTATTTTGGGATTTGGTGGGGTTTTGGGCCTATTTGGCAAGCCATAAAATCCAATATGCAGGCACCGCAGCTACCCCTTACGGGATATGCGGTACCACCTGAGAACCGCGCCAAGAATACGGTGGACAAGCGGTGCCATCGCCTATCTCCAATTGGGCATAGGCGGTGCCGGCCATGGAGAAGTTAAAAAAATGATATGGGCAAAATTCATTCATTCTTTTAATTTGCAATGACTCAAGGATGATATTAATGCATACCATTGTTATTTTTGGTAGGTCTAGGTGTCCAAAATATGGTGATATAGAAGGAAAGAACACATGATGACGAGGATTCTGTTGCTGAAAGGAATCTGGTTTGCATTGCTGCACTTCGGGACTATGGGTTCTTAAAGTTCTTTCAGACACCAAGCATGGTGTCCCACGAGAGATTTCTAGAACACATACTGAGAATGTGGAATCCAGAACAACAGTATTTCGAGGTGGGGGCACACATACTTACAATGGAGGTAGAGGATATCTACTTCCTGAATGGTCTATTGAGACAGGGTGCCCCCATCTCACTAGCAGGTTCTCGTGGCAGGGATATTACCACCAGAGAGCTCATAGATCACCACTGTGTACCAGGTACAGGTACATCAGGGAAGAAAATCCCCATCAGACAGGGCTCTACAGATTTTCCTGTTCACCATGCAGAGGGTGGCAGGGAGCCAGGGTGTGCATCAGGATTCTAGGGCACATATGCTGTATGCCCTAGAGGCTATGGAACCTACGGTGTTCAACTGGGCGGAAGCATTGCTTCCAATATTCAAGGATCAACTGACTAATTATCGGCAGGGAGAGCTGAAGCAGTTCAGCTTTGGTTCCATCTTAGCTTGCTTCTTCTTTGAGAGGGTCCCACAGATGAGGCCCCAGGTGACTTTTTGGAGTCTGAGAGCATGGGACCCCCGTATGCTGAGGTGGGTCCAGGTCATGGCTCGCACAGGAGCGGGTAGGGGCAGAGTGAAGTTCGGTGATCCATTCTTCAGATGGCTATGGGATCAGATGCTCATGGTCGAGGACTATGCCTATGCAGCCATAGATTTTATAGGTGATCCTGACCTACTACTCCCACCTAGAGGGCAATGGGGTGACATTGGTAAGAAGAAAGGAACCCTAACAATGGAAAATGTTTTTATGTTTTTTATGATAAGTGATGAGACCTATTTGTATTCATGTAGACTTTGGAGCAGCGAAGCCTGGAGGAGCATCTCCATTAGACAGGCGAGTCAGAGATCGCTTCGTGCCACAGGGTGATGATATCACCAGGGAGCTGGAGGAGAACCTAGAGAGGTTGACTCTAGATATCCCAGATGCTGATATAGATGAACTCCCAACTAGATATCAGAGATCTTCGGTGGGAATACCAGGCCGATTCAGCAGGCTACTACGTAGGGTGGCTCGAGCAGTGATGTGCTATCACGAGCACCATTAATGGATGAGAAATGTATACTAAAAGTTGATAGCTTCAGGATTTTTTATATGATGATTTTTCCTGAAAGCCTACATGCTTCAGATGAGGTCTCGGGACCTATTTTTGTAAATTTTTTTCATATATATATATATATACATACTTTTAGACGGTGTTTATACGTCTCAAATGTATAAATGCATTTTCTATGAGTTCTATGTGTCTTTAAATGTTTATTTACAATATACCATGTTTGATTTAATGTCATGAATGGGAAATATGACAATCTAGGATGTAATTAGCCAATGAATCAGTAACTACATTATGTTCCCTAGGGATATGCCTATAGGTAATGGTTCTAAATGAACTTTCTAACAAACTTACCCTTCGGAAGAGGCGGAGGAGCCCCAGGTTCCTAATGGTGTAGACATGGTTTAAATGACAAACCACGAGCTGAGAGTCCATCAAAACTACTGGATCACGTACATCGTGGGAGGCAGCTTCAGTCAAAAGACCGATGACCGCTTCATATTCAATGATGTTATTAGTAGCGGGACCTAAACAAACCGCTCCTAAACTGACCAAATATTTAGTCGGGGAATAGAGAACCCAAGCAGCCGAGGCTAGATTCAAGGTGTGGTGGAAAGCACCATTAGTAAATCCGTAGAAAGCCATCTGCATGACCAAAACATGGTATAAACAGATGCAGACACTAAAACTCAAAACCATCTTGAAAATACTGAAAACACACTAAAAGTCAATCAATATACATATATACAAGATACCATCCAAGAAAACCTAGGCATAGTACCTTTTCAGGGACAACCCATTGTGAGGTTGCCCCAAAGGGATTCCATCATAATCAACTAACTCATAGGCTCCTTTCTCTAACACCTTGGAAATAACGAAAGGTCCATACCACATGGACTCAAACTTACCCTTCCCTAGCTTGTCATATCTTTGGTCATAAGTCAAAACTAGGTCACCCTCATTGAAAACATGAGGCTGAACGGATTTATCGTACTGCACCTTGACGCGTTTCTTATGTGCCTCATTAGCCAAGGCAATATCTCTATGAGTCTCATCAAGGTTATTTAAGTACAAAAATCTCACTTCCTCTACGGAAGTGTCTGGGAGAAGTTCGACGGCAAGTTGTAAAGATGGAATTTCACATTGGATCGGTAAGACAGCTTCAAGTCCATAGACAAGTTGGAATGGCGTGAAACCAGTAGTTGTTTTCATGGAAGTCCGATAAGCCCAAAGAGTGGAAAAAAGAATGAGATGCCAATTGGATTTATGATCTCCAACCATCCAACGAAGCATAGTTTTCAAAACCTTGTTAATGGCCTCTACCTAACCATTAGCTTGCGGATAATACGACGTAGAGTTTTCATGGCGAAAACCTAGCTTGGAACTCAATTCCTCCATCATTTGATTACGAAAATGGGATCTGTGATCAGTGACGATGGACTACAAAACTTGAAATCTAGCTATGATATGATTGAACAAGAAGAGAGCGGCAGTCTTACCATCTTCTTCATATGTAGGCATGGACTCAGCCCATTTTGTGAAATAATCCACGGCTACGATGATGTAACCATGCTCCCTGACTGAGGTAGGCTTACAATGCATGAAGTCAATCCCCCATTTGGAAAAAGGGACAATGGCAATGACGGGGTGAAGTGGAGCAGGATCGGTGCACTTTTTGGGATAAAAATGTTCACAAGGGGGGCATTTCTTAACAGCCTCATGATAATCTTTGAAGACAGAAGGCCAAAAATAGCCAATGTGAAGGATTTTCTGGGCTGTATCCATCCCATATAAATGACCGCTACATGCTCCGGAGTGGCAATCATTTAGTATGTGTTCAACTTCCTCATGAGTGAGGCATCGCCGGAGAATGGAATCAATCCCACGTCTATACAAGGTATCATTTAAGATAAGATAGTACTTCACGTGGTGATGGATACGGCGATGATCATCGTGAGATAGATGCGGCTGAAAATGTTGGGTCTGGAGATAAATCAGCAAATCTCCATACCAAGGATCATTAGTGCTAATTAGGAACAAGAATTCATCTAGAAATGAATCGCTGGGTTCAGATTCCGTGGTAGCACAGGGAAGGTCACACATAAGCTCAGCAAAAACCAAGGATTTCTTTGATGTAGCCTTCGCAAACTTGAGATAGAACCCCTAAAGGATGACGATCCAATGGGATTACTTTCCCCCGAGTACCTGATGAGTCAAAATGTAGTACATCGGGTTATGGTCTACCAATACGGTGGTAGTGTGAAGCAGAATGTAGTGACGAAATTTTTACACAGTAATGACTGTGGCCAAAGCTAGCTTCTCCACATGTGAATAACGGGTTTCAGAATCACTAAGATTCTTACTGGCCTAATAAATCACATGCTCCTGACCATGGAGATTGTCCTGCACTAAAACCATGGCGATGGTAGTAGCGGAGGTGGCAATATACAAGAGAAAGTCCTTTGAATAATCCGGGGGGTGTACCATGGGTGAATGAGTCAGAGCGTGCTTAAGATTATCAAAGGCACGTTGGGCTTGTTCATCCCAAAATAATGGAGTGTTCTTCTTGAGGAGATGCATATAACCATGCGTTTTCTTAGGGAAATTGCACATGAAACGATAGAGAAAGTTTGCCTTCCCCTACAAAATTTGGAGTTCAAGGATGTTGGTTGGGGCTGGTAGATTAATGATAGCGGCAATATTCAAAGGATCGATCCGGATGCCATCTTTGGATACCACAAATCCAAGTAGACGTCCCGTCTCAATGCAAAAAACACATTTATGCAGATTGAGCTGTATATTATAATGACGACATCTTAGGAATATGTCTCTAAGATGACTAGGATGGTCCTCCCATCGCTGTGAATGAGCAGGGAGGTCGTCAAGGTACGGTTCAACAATACGTTTAATGTCGTGAAATGCATAGGACATTGCACAATGGAACGTGGCTCCAACATTTTTCAAGTCGAAAGGTAACTTCTTATATGCAAAGGTTCCCCATGGGAAAATGAATGCTGTCTTATGCTGATCAGAGGGCAATATCTCAATATGATTATAGCCAGAGAAACCATCCATGAATGAAAAGATGGCACTTCCAACACAGTTGTCGATAATCTAATCGATATGTGGGGTAGCAAAGTTGTCCTTCGGACATGCTTTATTTAAATCCCTAAAGTCGATGTAGACTCTAATGGTGCCCTGCTTTTTATTGACAGGGACAGCGTTCGATAGCCATTCCATCAGAGGTATAGGATAAATAAAACCAGCTTTCAGAAGTTTGTCAATCTCAGCTTTCATAGCCGCGGCCTTCCTAGGATGGACTTGCCTAAGTTTCTGCCTGACAGGTTTAGCCATGGGATAAGTTTTAATCTCGTGGACCACAATGGAAGGGTCAATCCCCAGCATCTCTTCATAGGACTAAGAAAAAATATCATGGAATTCCTTAAAAAGTGCCTTATATGCTTCAGATTCATCTGTGGGGCAGTTATGCCCAACATGAACATGCTCAATAACATCAGGCTTGGCTGATATGTCAATTGGGTTCATCTGAGTAATGTTGCAAAGGTTTCCTTCATAATCTGTGTCTTGCAACAATGTAGGACTTTGCGGAATGTTGACAATATCAGTAGGAAACAAGGATGCAAAATCATGGCTGCCCGAACTGGTATTGGGGAGGAACATGGATCTATGATAGTGATCCTCCCATATGGGCTCATCCATATTCATGATCTCTATAATGTACTCGTCGGAAGGAAAAGTCTTGGAGAGATAATCTAGAATCGGAAGAGAAGGTTCTAACCAGTACGGTAAATGGTAAGGATCCGAAGCCACTAAATGAAGGTCACCAGTGTGATCATCGAAACAAGTTTGAATGGTGTCATACATAGCTTCGTGCGGGCTCAATGAGGTGGACTCAAAAACATTTTTTCCCTTGGACTCAAGATAAAATGAGGCGATCATATGTACTGTCGTGGTATCCATGCTAGGAGGAGTAGAGGGAAAAATCCCCATAAGGGATGAATCCTTTAGCATACCGACCCCAATCGATTGGTAAGGAGGAGGGGACTGACCTAACATGGGGACATTATTAGCCGTGGAACTAGTAACATCCGGTGTACAGAAATCAAGCTGGTCAATGGTAACAATTCTCCCAAGATGCGGGAATTAGACCGTTTGAAATATTGTTGAAGCAACAATAGTCATGGCATAGAACCAATTCCTTCCTAAAAGGAGGTTATAATCCAAAGGGGCATCCACCACTTCTACTTGGATGGAAACAGTTTTGCCCCCCAGCTCGACCGTGAGGGCTGATATGAGACCATGGGGTTGGAAACCCTTTCCATCAAAGGCTTTAAGGGTCGTAGGTGATGTAACAAGCTTGAGAGAGCCAAGAGATTTCCAACAAGTCAGAGATAACACCGAGGTCGAAGCTCCTTCATCTAGTACCGTTTGAAAGACTTTCTTTCCCACTATTTTCGTAATGATCTGAAAAGCAAGTTTATGCGGTAATCTAGGTTTATAGTTCTCAACATTGAAGTGAATCAAGTTAGTGTTATCGGGGTCTATAGCTCCTAAAGCTGTCAACAAGTTGTAGCGATGTGTGGGGAAACTTTGGAGTACTTCTAGGGTAGACATCGCGTAAGGTGCCTAAGCGAGATATTCAACGACATTATAGAATTGAGTAGCTCAGGCATTGGGATTAATGATAGCCTTCTGAAGAGCACTCTTTGGTGGGTGCAAAATCAGGTCGAGAGTAGGCTTCTCGATAAACAAGGGAACAGTAGACGAGGATTTCAGAGAACTGGTAGAGGGAGCTTTCCCTGAAGAAGATTGATCGTCTTTCTTATCTGCGGGTTTATCATAATTCTGGCTTCAAGTTTGTAGATGGATGGTATCTGAGGACATCATACGAATTTCCTCCTATGAACTAGAGTTACCCTGGTTAGACATGTGGTCTACCAGTTGTTGTTGAGAGGGAAAGGGATCCGTAAGTACTGCAGGTGCGGGATTAGAATTCAGAAACTGGGATATTTTGTCCCGATGGAGACACTCCTTTGAAAAATGGTCACCACCGCATAACAGACAAGGATATTTAGCCTTCCTTTTCCCTTTGTCATTGTCATTATTGGTTGATCGTGGGGTCTCCTATTGGTTTCCAGGTTTTTTATTTCAATTTTTACCTATCTTTTTATTACCCGAGGTTTGAGTACTTTGAATAGAATTGACCTTGGCAGAAACCTTAGTAGTCGAAGGAGTAGCAGTTTGGGTTTGCTTGGTCGGTTTCACTGTGGATGGGGACTGGATTGAACCAACAATCCCATCAACAGGTACTTCTGCTGGTGGCTTGGCAGGGTCAGTGTTGGGGTGAGGAGCTTGAGGAATCAGGTCATAAAGACTCGCGGACTGGGAATAGACCAATTCTAGGTATTGAGCTTGACTAATAGCCCGCTCTTCGATAATGGCACCGCCCATGGCCACATCTCGGGAAATAGGAGGCAAAAAGGACTTAGTGAACCAATCAGCTAACAAATGATCCAGAATAGGGGCCTTAATAAGCCTTCTCTGCCTTCTCCACTCATGAATATGATCAGAAATGTGGGTGGAGGTGTTCTGTCCCAGAGAAGTTAGAAGTTCAGTGCCTGTTTCATAATGGATAGGGAGCTGAAAGTGCATAATAAATATGGTTTCCAATGAGCCAAAATCCACAAACGAATGTCGTGGGAGTTCAATGTACCACTTCGCGGCCGTACCGGTCAAAGTTCTCTGAAAGAGTTGTAACCGAACGGAATCATCCATGAGGGAGTTCGAGGAACGCCAGAAATGAAAAGTCATAACATGGTTCCACGGATCTTCACCATGATTCCCATCGAATTTTGGAATATTCGATGGTAACTTTACCGAAATGGGAGGCCACGAGGGATTGTGTCAAATGGGATCATTAATCAACTTGGACAAATCAGGCAATTCCAAAGTTGAAAGGAAAGGTAACTGTCTATTTTCTTGCACATACTGGTAATATTGATATGGCATATAATTACCAGTAGGTCCATAGGTAGACTGATAAACAGGTTGTTGTGAGGAAGAACCACCAGAGGATCCACACATGGGGGGTTGATTTCTGGAATTAGGACCGCTAGGACCACCAGGGACTCTAGGAGGAGGACCGCTAGAGCCACCGGGACCACTAGGATCACCGAGACCACCAGGACCACCAGGACCACCAAGAGGCGGACCACCAGACCCTCTGGAGCCTCCAAGAGGTGGTAAACCTCCAGAGCCATCAAAAGCACTAGGTGGAGGGCCACCAGACCCTCCAGAGCCATAAGGAGGAAAGCCTCCAGGTCCCACAGGATCACTAGAACCTCTAGGACCATGAAGAGGAAAATTGCTAGATCCTCCGGGACCATCAGGTCCCCCAGGGGGAGGACCTCCATAAGGTGGTCCTTCTGCACCTCCCGTAGTATGTATAGGTATCCCTCCCATGGCTGGCATGTAAGACCAGTTGGGTCGCCCCCATGGCATAAAAGTATTACTAGGGTATGGAATTCCAATATAAAGTGTTTCTGTAGGATTATATGGATGATTACCTCCAAGTATTTGATAACCATAACCACTAGAAGAATGAATGATAACAGGTTGTGCCCCCAAGGGATGACCCAAACTAGATGGGGGATTTACCACATTAGTGTCGGTGGGAGGGACAAAAACTATAGATGTTTCTATGTTAGAGGTCTGCCCTTGACTAGGTACAACTCTGGTATCATATAACGTAGGTCGTGCCGGGGGTTTCCCCCCAGCATTCAAAGGTACTGATGAAATAGGAATTGAAGGTTGGGCCCTAGATGAAAAAGAGGTGGGAGGATTTGGAATAGACATAACATAAGAGGTGAGAGGGGTGGAAATTTGACCTGGGATGTGGGTTGTTAATGGACGATCTATAATCAGTTCAATGGGTCTCATATAATTGGCTAGTGAACGATATCCCACAGGAAGGGATGTGGAACATAGTGGTGTAGAGCCTAATAGGTTATCAATATGCTTTTCTACCTCCTGTGCATAGAGAATAGCAGCACGGTATTGCCTATGTTATTCTTCACTCTTAGGAGAACTTACACTTGTGCCAAATGAGGCAATGACTTGTCTGATAGGTGTCTCCCAAAAATGAGCATTAGGACCAAAGTCTGGACGGGTATCATCAACATGACCTTCCAAGGGAGAATGGAACGATGAATCTTCCTAGGAAGGTTGTTGGACCAAGGGAGGTGAGTGTGAAGAATATGGTACTCCACTTTCCACCACCACATTATCTCCCACTTGGGAGGTGGTAGCAGCTCCTTGGTTGATAGATTCCATTGGATTTTCTCCTGAAACTGGAATAAAATCAGGTGGCAAGTCCCGTACTCTTCTGGACTGTCTTAACTCAACCAGTTTGTTCAGTTCCTATCTAACCTAGGGTCTAAAAATCTAGAAAAAACACACCAAAAGACTTCCCTACTCAAACTATAGGTCAAAACAAGCAGACTTAAAATGATAGGAGGAGTTCAAAAGTCAGGTCTCTCACTAGGATTGTCAAGAAGGTGCATCTCGTGATATACCTCGAGGGTACATGCGTAGTAATCTCCCCGAATGCTGTTTTTGGTGTACGGCTCCAAACAAGATGACCAAAGGGATTTTCTCAAATAGATAAGGTACCCTAGTGGGGTCTCCTGATATACTCAAGGTACGTGGGAGCTCGAATCGGTAGTAGTGCGGTCTAATGCATAACCGTACACAAGGGGCCTTTCGATATACAATCAAGTACATGAAGTACCTTTCTATATACCTCAAGGGTATGTGAAAGGTTGTTCGATATACCGACAGTACGTGGAAGAACCGCGTGAGTCCTGGAATGTAATGCTGACAAATAACGATAGCTATTATGTTTTACGATGCCCGAACACGTCTCTAACCTATCACTCAAGTTACTACGTAAATTTTAACCTATAACTACCATTAATTTTAACTTGTACGGTTAGGTGAATGCATGATGTTTTGACAGAAAAGCAAAACCATGCAATATGCTTGTGCAAATGTTCACTTTACCATTCAGTATGCCTACTTACGGGAAGGAAGAGAGCGTTTTTCTTTTTGTTTCAAAACCAAAAATCATTCCAATCAACAGTCACGAACATCAAATCAAAGACAAGAAAATACTTTTACAAACCAAATTCTTCTTTTCAAAAGCAAATGAGAAGGGTGAGAATCTCTTTTCCTAAAAGAACAACACCAAGCACACCTATATGCCAATGCACTCTAACTTTTCAAATTTCTCAAATACATAAGAAAATCTAACTTAAAACTACCATTTTTTTTAATATTTTGATCGAGATAGTCCTATATGCATGAGAGACAAAAGATCATAAAGGTCCTGAAAGCTTGTAAATCCAATCAGAAAACCCAAATCCAATGCTCAAATATGATGTCCTAACCTCAAGCAAAACTTTTCTTTTTTGAAGGAAAGAAAAAGAAGTTTACTATGCAAGCAAGAAATGAAATCCAGAAGCTAATCTAGTGTTCTTCTTTCAGTATATGCAACAAAAAGATACTTCAATGAGCACCCTAACTTTCAGAAAACAAGAAATCCTTCTTTAAGCACAACCAACAAGCAATAAGCGGATGAACAATAAAAAAGACTAAACAAACTTTTGAAATTCCACTCAAATCAATCTTAAACCATCAAAGCAGCAAGCTACACACACCAGATTCAGTAACACAAGCCTGATAACAGAACTGAAAGCAATCAAAATTCCAAATTTTTACAAAGAAAAATGAGGAAAAAGAGTTTTGGACTAATGCCTACCTGGCACCGTGCTTCGTAGGTGTTGACATAGTGTTTCCAAGACAAAACCGCTCCTTGCAAACTAGATACAGGCGGTGGCATCACTTACTACTCACTATGTTCAAGTGGTGGCACTACTCCTTGTACAAAGCATGGATGCGGTTCCATGTAGATGGCCAAGCAAAAAAGAAAACAATGGATCAGATCAAAAAAGACTAGATCAAGGCAAATACTGTCGAATTGAATGTGGTAAGAGAGCATAAAAGACCGAAATGAGTCAGATCTGAACAGATCTGGAAATTTCAAACCCAAATAATGCAAATCAGAAAGTAGATCTGACTGAAAATAGTTGAAGAAAATGGAGCCTGGATTCAGATAAGAGTTGTAGACTGAGGAAGATCAAAACAACTGAAAACAATGTGCTAGTAGAGTCGCCAGATTTGTTAGCTGGAATATTTCACCTCCTGCGAACAGCAAGGTGTTCCACTCATCTGAATGGTTCAGATCCAGGAAAAATAGAGGACAGAGGTTGAAGACTCTCCCTAGACACTGTAGATATCTGGAATACAAGGCTTTGATAGTTCACCTGTATACCTACAAAAAAGCTCAACACGAAATGAATCAAAACAACCAGAATATGATCTACTAATCTATGCTAGTGACTAAGGAATATAGCAACATATATATGTGAAATCACAACAACAACATCATATGTGGGACATAAATCAACTTGCATTAGAAATATGAAGAAGTTTACAACCAAGCCTTAGTGTTGACATGCATCTCCATGAAACCAGCTCTTCATCCCCAAAAGCTTCGACTCTATCTCTCTATGCTCTCTCCAAATGATCTTGGGCCAAGAATCAATCCAACAGCATAACAATACCTTCAATTTTCTCCCCTCAACCATGGATATGAGCTCTTATTTATAGGGCTTTAATGGATAGGGCTGGTTGAGAAATTAGTGGGTGAGGTGGCCTCTAAGATCCTAGGATGAGGGATCTCGAGCTCAAACAACCCACAACAGTAGGGATAAGGCAGTACATGAGGCTTATCATATAGAAGCCTTGGGAAACTTCTCCTTTTCCCTTTTTACCCAGAGTACCACGCTTCTCCTTCTATGACAAAGCGGTTCTGGAAATAACCGCCTATGGACCAAGGGAAATGGGTGGTGGCACCGCTTGTGGACAACCGATGAAAGGAGGTGCGAGCAAGGGTACCGCTCTTGGAGAAATGGGCATGCGCAGTGGTGGGAATTTGTATGCCAGATTGATGAAAAACCATTTAGTTTCCACTCCAGAAGCTGGGATTCAGGGCAAGTAGGTATGTCAAATGTATTATCACATGATGGTGACAGGATTTTGGTATAACAACAACATAGACTGAACTCTATGAGAGATTCAGGAATGAGCACACACAATTGAACCTGGGCCAAAGGTCCTTTGAGAAATGTAAACCATGGTACGTTCATATATGCATTGATCAAAACACATGCTGTTGTAGATACCATCTAGAATATGAATATTTTTATGACACGTATAAACATATATTTTGTGATTTGCATACTAACCTTGAGTAGGGATGCAATGAATCCGTAATACCACCTAATGCATCGAGATATTTTATCGTCAGCATCATGTGTATAAGGCACGAAGGAAAAAAACACTATGGAAAATCATGTCTATATGGGAAATGTTCCATGTGCAGTGGGTTTTCTCTTTTAAACAGTTGCATTCATGGAAGCGATGAGCATCAATTTGGCAATATGAGCATGGAGATGCAGAGCTTCAAGTATGTAACCTATCAATCAGATAGTGCAAAGGAAAGTAAAAATATTGCATTGGTGAAGTCATAGGTGCAAATGATTATTGCATGTTTTTCCTCTTACATGTTCAGTTTCTACATATACATTCTTTAAAGGTAACATTCTAATATGACCCTTGTTTTCAGGGCAACATTTACGGGTATGTGATTTTTTGATGGAGTTCTACACCAAGCAGTATGTTCAACATGTGCATGTAGCACGATGGCAGGATGAGTAGTACATAAAATGTAAGGACAACTTTCCCATTGGGATCATATTGTCAATTGTAGATTTTGCAAAAACTACACCCTTCATCCACAAAATAAAATTCAGAGTCAATACTACCATTCTGACCAAGTCAGAATCATGGTACATATTACATATAGGCATGGCCCTGAGAGTAGCATTAACAACAAGATAATACAGAAGGAGACAAAATTTTACATAACTGATGACAGATTCCATGATCTGCATTATGTGCAACACTATTTTCAAATTTTCTATGATCAGCTAAAGGAGGGAGATATACACATGGATCAGCATTGGATATGGTCAGATGGTTGTGTGGGCTAGTTCAAAAATACCCGAGTCTTCTGATTGATGAGTATGTTACATAAGAGTTATAATGTGCCACATATATGGAACTACTTTGAGACTGGGCACATAAAAGGTGAGCATAACGGGGTCGGTGCATGCATCAAGATCGCACTACAAAGGGAGGAGATGAGGTTTACCATAAACCCCCATATCAAATATGCAGAACCATATTTCAATGGTGCTCTGCAACAATGTCAGACCGAACTAAAGTGCAACATACATCAACAGGGGTAGGAAGGCCAATCACGTTCCTATAGTTGCAGAACAGTAGAAGGAACATGTGTATTTCATTCGGTTCGAAGATCAAACAACCCTCTACTTGAAATATGGACACAGAAACTTGCTTTCTTTTGCATCCCTTGTAGCAGTGGTGAATGGGATGAAGGTGAATGCATGGATTGGGTTGATGATTGGGATTATGTGTCACTTGCAGTAGACCCATGTGTAGTCGGTGAAACAACCCACTTAGAGGAGGGTTAGTCAACGATTTCAATAGACTACAACCATATCTCAGATCTTGTACAACCAGGACACGCATATGCAGTTGTTGCCCAAAAAGACAATGAATGGGGCACAAATTATTGTTTGGCATGATGCATTTGAGGTAAGCAAATCCTGAATAGATCATTGATTGATGATGAAGAAAATGAATTTCCTATTGGATCGATGGTGGTTGAGGGTGAATGTCTTACACTAGATGGGAAATCAAGAAGAACTAGTGTGCATGTATTCATGGATTACAGACCAAGTTCTGTGGTCTATCACTTCACAAACTTGATTGTTTCCATGAACATCCATCTACAGACAATGTTAACCAAGAACTCAACCAAGGTATGTTATTTGTTGCCTCATTCAAAGCACGAGAGATTGATGGAGGCAATTAGCAACATAGAGGATCCAGATGGCTATATTGAATGAGATTGGGTAATTGCACTTACAATCCACTTGGGTGAAACCCTTGTTTTCAAAATATGGCCTGGAGGCATGCCCAGGTCGTGCAGAGTCAGGTGGGAGGTCACCGTGTTTTCATGGCCCAGTGACTTCAATGTGCATTAGTTTCGTAAACTCGGGTTTTGCTCAGTTTCCTTCAATGCAACTCTTGCATTGGTGGGTCAACTCTGCAAAACCATCCACCATTCCAGTCTTGGTGGTGTTCCCATATCGGCATTGGCCATACACACTTGTTGGAGCCAATGACATGCAATCTTGTTGCTCTTTTTTTTTTCTCTCTCGGACCGAGAGTGACCAAGTGTCCCTGAATGAAATTTTCACGCGACTACCAATTTGACATAACATGGTCCCTCTCCACTGCGTTTTCATGGCCCAGTGACTTCAATGTGCATCGGTTTCGTAAACTAGGGTTTTTCTTAGTTTCTTTCAATGCAACTCTTGCATTGGTGGGTCAACTTTGAAAAACCCTCCACCATGCCAGTATTGGTGGTGTTCCCATATCGACATTGGCCATATACACCTATTGGAGCCAAGGACATGTAATCTTGCTTCTCCATTTGCTTTTTCGTTCCCGGACTGAGAGTGACCAAGTGTCCTTGAACGACATTTTCATGCGACTTCCAACTCGACAATATAACTTGGCAAAAAGAAGTCATATTGATGGGCCATCGACTCCATTGGTCTCCTGGCATGCCACTTCTTCTAGTGGGATCTCTCCACTTCATTTGCATGGCCCAGTGACTTCAATGTGCATTGGTTTTGTAAACTAGGGTTTTGCTTAGTTTCCTTCAATGAAACTCTCACATTGGTGGGTAAAATCTGCAAAACCCTCAACCATGCCAGTATTGGTGGTGTTCCCATAACAACATTAGTCATACACACCTGTTGAAGCCAATGACATGCAATCTTGCTACTCCATTAGGTTTTTTGCTCCTGGACCAAGAGTGACCAAGTGTCCCTGAATGACATTTTCATTCGACTTCCAACTCGAAATAAATCGGGAACCAGAGGTCGGATTGATGAGCTGTCGGCTCCATTGGTCTCCTGGCATGCCAATACCTCTAGTTGGCCCTCTCCACTGTGTTTTCATGGCCTAGTGTCTTCAATGTGCATCGATTTTGTAAAATAGGGTTTTTCTCAGTTTCCTTCAATGCAACTCTTGCATTGGTGGTTTAAATCTGTAAAACCCTCCATCGTGCCAGTCTTGATGGTGTTCCCATATTGGCGTTGGCCATACACACCTATTAGAGCCAACGCCATGCAATCTTACTGCTTCGTTATTTTTTTCGCTCCCGGATCGAGAGTGACCAAGTGTCTTTGAACAACATTTTCATGCGGCTTCCAACTCGACATAACTCGACAACTGGAGGTTGGATCGATGAGCTGTTGACTCTGTTGGTCTCTTCGAATGCCATTACCTCTAGTGGGCCCTCTCCACCGCATTTTCATGGCCTAGTGACTTCATTGTGCATCGATTTCATAAACTAGGGCTTTGCTCAGCAGATTTATTGATGTTGTAATTTGTTGCAATAAGAGGTTCTGGATATGTTATATGCTTGGAAAGATTGCCTCAAGGGATTTATCTTCATCGTGTTAATGCACACTTGGAATAGGGTTTATTTTGTTGGGTTGCCTTGTGATATTATGATGAAGATAAGTGACATATTGGACCATATTGACCACCTTCACACGCATGTTGAGGAGAAGCAAATGAGCATAGTAACCAACTTGGAACACATATTGAGGATAAGCATTGGAGAATTGTAAGCACCTTTGACACATATGTCGAGGAGCATTGGGAACAAGAAGATGTGGTACTCAACTAGAGGAGGAATTCATTACATGAGGAAACTTGGATATGCATGAGGACAATAGGGTTTATATATGTAAGTAAACCTTGGAGAAGGAGATATAATACTAGAGGAATCGTTGGTTGTCTTGCAGAATCTATAGCTCTTGTTGTGAAGGAAAATGAGTTAGAATTAGGGTTCCAACCCTATAGAAGATACACAGAAAAGAGCTAATGTCTTTGGTGATATTGCAGTCTTGTTCTTGTGTGATACATGGAGGTTAGGGAAATACCATGGAAAACTTAACTTGATAAGTCTCGAGCTTCTTTTGATTCCTTGCTTAAAAGAGGATTTTTTTAAGTTTAGTTGATTTTCCATGGAGGTCTTGGTTCTTGTGTTGATGCAATAGTCAAAGACCTAGGGTTTGAGGAATCATCCTAGGATAGACATGTTGACATCGAAACTGGTGCTAGACTTGCTTGAAATGCCATGTGCTTCTATGATGAACAATGATTAGGGTTTATAAACCCTAATGAGGAAAACAATTATAGTGTGGATACCTTAATGAAAACAATGACAGTTTGGGGCTAGATTCACTTATGGTTACCAAATATATATACATACATATCATATATATACATATACATAAGAACTGTTTCAGTTGTCCAAATATTGTGTACTTGGAGATTTGAATTTTAGCTTATATTATCTTTATGATTGGGTAGATTCTAGCATTGGTTATGCATGCTAATTTGAGATAATTTTGGGTTGAATTTGTTAAGTAAACTTTAATGGTGTTTATTTTGTTAGATATCCTAAGTAAAAACCTTTGGATAGGACACACTTGTGTAGGCCATCTAGATGATGACTAAGGAAAATCCTTTGAAATAAAAGGAACTTGCTAGCCAAAAAGACCCTTCAAACCATGATTGTATACCCAAAGAGAACATGTTGCTACCAAAGGAAGGATCAATATGGATGACAAGATTGGAAGTGAGTGGGTAAGATATGAAGGCAAGGAAGTGACCTTAGGCTATTATAGGTGGGTAAGAAGGCTACTAGGGCTTCCCTAAATGGGATATTACCTGTCAGGGTTTCCTCATTGATTATAAATCCTAGGTTATGCATGATAATATTTAAACTTCAGTTAGGGTTAGGGTTTCCTCGTTGATTCTAAACCCTAGGTTATGCATGCTAACCCTTAAATCATTAAAATTGCATCAAGTACAATAGATCGTTAAAATTTCAAGTGCTTAATAGATCGTTATAGAAGACACATATTCATGAACTTGTTTCATTTTTTATTTGTCAAGGAAGAACAATTTTTATGGGACGTTTTCATTTCAATTATGCATGTGGTTGAAGCATGTTAGTGGTGTTGATGGGACGTTATCATCATATCGTACAAAGTCAACCATTTTGCAACCAACATACATTGACATAGGCCCCAATCAATTCACTTTTCATGACGATAGGACTGTCAAACTAAGAATGATATCGAGCCAAGTCAAAATGATTATGATAGTCCAAAACACTAATTTCCAGCTTGCCAAAATGAGTGTACAATCCGAAATGCAAGTACTAATGATAAACAAGAGTTGAAATGGCACTTTGAATTAGTGAAAGGTACTGTCAAAACAAAATTATTTCCAGCCAAGCATTTAGCATTATGATAGTCCTATATTTCACTTTTTAGCTTGTCAAGCCAAAGGTATAATCTTTTTAAGTAAACATTAGTGATAAACAATTTTATAAGTGCCAAGTTTCCCAGCCAATGGGACTCTTAAACCAAATCAAATTTCCAGTCAAGTAAAATGTCTTATGACAGTCCAAGATGAAATTTTCAGTCAAGTAAAATGTCTTATGACAGTCCAAGATGTAATTTCCAGTCAAGTAGGAATAATAAGAAGTATATTCACTTGGCTTTTGATGACACAATGACTTGCAAGCAATTCATGGCCTTTTCTACTATTTTCCAAGTTATGGATGTTTATATACCACTATCAAATTTGTTTAAGTATGGCTGGTAATGATTGTTTATATATAGTCCCTTTAGGGTGTCTTTGTGCCACTTTAAATTGGGTTATGGACAAATTTGAGGTGAGGCGTTAGTGAGTGGGTAAGATAGGAAGGCAAGGAAGTGACCTTAGGCTATGATAGGTGGGTAAAAAGGCTATTGGGGCTGCCCTAAATAGGATATTATAGTGAAGAAGTTAGGGTAGCTTAGGATGAGTTAGTTGTGTTCTAGGGCTGCCCAAAATGGATATTACAGTCAGAGATATAGGGAGAGCCGTGGGGGTCTAAGTAGTGTGGAAATGAAATGAATACACCTTGCTTTAGAGAAAGGGAAAGGTAGGAGTCTAGGGCAAGGTTTTTAGCAAGGGTTAGGCTAGAATAGAATGGTTTAGGTGTGTCTTATGGCTTCCTAATAGGTAGTATTACAGTTTAGTTTGATAGACAACTCTAGGGTTAGTAAAGGTTAGAAAATGGAGTAGAAGGTCGATTGATATGGACAAGGAAAGCACAAAACACATGTAAGATGAAGATGAGCCATGTTTTACTTAATTCACTATGGTTTAGTAAAGTAGTGCTCATGAAGCTCTGACCTTGCTTATGTGAATTAATCCATGCTTAAGCTTTGAAGTATTTCATTTGATTAGTCTATAAAGAATATGTGACATATGACTAAAATCCTAGGCATGCTCATATACAAACAACAAGGTAATTTATAAGAGGCCACAAGAGATGGTTAGGTAGGGTTGGTGTTAGGGTTTCCCTCCTAGGTTTAGGGTTTCATCATTGATTCTAAACCCTAGGTTATGCATGCTAACCCCAAAACACCATTTGGGTCAGGGTTTCCTCATTGATTATAAAGCCTAGGTTATGCATGTTAACCTTTAAACTTCAGTTAGGGTTAGGGTTTCCTCATTGATTCTAAACCCTAGGTTATGCATGCTAACCCTTAAATCGTTAAAATTGCTACTAGTACAATAGATAATTAAAATTGCAAGTGCTCAACAATAGCATAACAAATATGTATGTATTCAATGAGAGTAAGCAATGTCAACTTCGTGTTCAAATGATAGGAATTGCCAGATTTATCAAAATCAATGTTTGTCAAGTAGATGTAACAAATGCAAGCCAACAATAGTCATGTTCAATATGATTCTCAACTCATCAATACTATGAAATTTCCAGTCAATGAAATGGTAAGAGAATATCATTCCAATATCAATTTCTAGCTTGAAAAATGAGACAATAATTACTATGTAAATACCAAAGGCAAACAAGTGCTTTCTATTGCAATTTGGACAATGAATAAGACTGTAGGTGTTAGTATGTTGGTTCAATATGAGTTAGGGTTCTACAGGAGTTAGCATTCAATTATCATTGTTATTGTACATGTTTATGCATTTGTGTATTTTTCTGTTAACTAACCTACAATGTTAAAATTTTTATGCATTTAATTGTGAACATACAGACTTTATTGCTTCATCGACAATAAGTATTACAAGCACATGAACTATAAACTACTACTGCATTCGACATAATGTATGCAAATCTATAATAAAAGGAAAAGTAATATAAAGAAGTACAAAATTATATATTAATATACAAAAATTTCCAATCATATACATTAGTAGTGAAAAAGGGAACATCATTCCCAATGTCTATACAATGGCAACTCATATCGTATACAAAATATGGAAACTCGTTCCCTATACAAAATATGGCAACTCATGCCAAAATACCACATCATGGCTAGTGTACATAGGAGGGTCTCTCAATCCTCCTGCCCAACCTCGGAGCTCCCAGGTGCACCTCCAAAATTGATCTTCCTCTTCTTTGAGCTAGAGGAAGCTCGGTTCTTTTGGCCACTGCGACCACCTCCCCTTGGGCTCTGAAATGAAAAAAACCAAATGTCAACTCCTACAGGCAATTATACAAGTATAAAACACAATTTAAAAATCAAAATTACGTTTTCAAAATTTAAATAGCTCACTTGAGACGAGACCATAATTGGTGAGCGGGCTACCCTCCTTCGTGATCCAATTCTCTCGGCAATGCTACCTTGCAACATTTAAAGAGTAATATAACTCATACAATTTACTGCTTATGTTAATTTTCGTTAATATTGCATGATATTTTCATAAACTAATCAATCTCACCGTGAACACAATAGGCTGGTCCTGGGGGCTGGCAGGTGGAGCAATCAACTGGTCCTCAGGGGTGGCAGGTGGAGTAGTGGGTTGGACAACCTGCTCTGATGCTAGGGTGGATGGAATAGTGGAGGATGTAGCCACATTGACATTGGATACAACACTGGGGGAACGGTGGGAGAGGGCGTGGACTAGAGTGGGCGAAGTGGTGATGTACGATGATAAATGCCAACTGGATGTAGAATGGAATGAGCTACCCTGGAAGAGGAAAGGAGGGTGGTGGGGGAATAT
>LPNX010171494.1:125107-151118 GCA_001517045.1 Pseudotsuga menziesii
GATGGGTAGGGTGAGGGGGAGTGAGCAAAGGTTGTGACAAAGAAGGGGAAGCTGGATGGAAGTGTGGTGGTGGATGGGAGGCAAGGGATGGATGGAATAGGGTGGGGAGGGATGCAGGGAAAGGGACATGTATACCAGGGACTACACCTGGAATGTATCGTGGGAAAAAGGTAGTCGGTGGAGAGGTAGTGACACCGATGTGTCTATGTACTCTGACCTGCATACATATTCATGGCCTCATATAGTAGTACATAAAAAATGTAACTATACAAATCTAAGCCATCAAAGCTAAAATTAAATTTATACTTTATTTGAAGATACCTGCTCACGAGGGGATCTGCTGACCCCCGACGGGGATGGATGGTCACTCAATCCTGCAGACACCTGTTCATTTGCACAAAAATATTTAGATTTAATTACTAAATATTAACTACATTGGACGACAAGATTAAATACTAACATTAAATTTAATTACTGAAAGAAAAATACCTGTGTGTATGGTGCCGTGATGTCCTCTATACCTGCCATGGCTCCATCTAGATTGAAGGAACCAACGTCCTCCCACCCGGGTGTTGGAGACTCAACACTGAATAGCTATATATTAAAAAAAATCAAGTCATCAACATCTAATTCTAAGATAAATTTATTATAAATTATGATATTGCATAACGTATAATCAATACTTGAAAATTAAATAAAACAATAACTAACCTGGTGTAGGTATCTCTCTGTGGCATGCTCCTACGTGGGAACCTGACATGGATGCCCACAACGAGAACAACGATGTGGCACTGGTCCCGTCGAGCTGGATGGATCATCTTGGCAACCACCTGTAGTTGCTCTCCCTGGCCCACCTCCAGTAGACCGTGGAGAAGTGTGTCTCTTGGGTTGGTCCTGCTCGCTCTGCGAGGACATAGCCACAAATGTGGTGTGCCTGAGAAGGTGCCGTGTGGAACGTATAACAGACTCATGGATCTCATCTATCCTGCTGTCTAACCCAGTGTGTTGAGGAAGCGGGTTTGGCTATCGCTTAGGTGTAGGAGGTCCTTTGAGTGGGTTCCGGTGGGTGTGAGGTCAATCTTGGGCTAAGCCAAAACCGATGCCCTGAAACTTGGTGATGTCGAAGTAGTTCACATCAAACCCTAACACAAACTCAGCCCACAGTTTCCTGAGAAAATACCGTGGGACCTCGACATTGTTGCATGGAGGGTTGTTAAAAACCATGAACCATCTCTTCCTCCAGTTTTCTCTCCATGGCTGGTAATTACACCAGTCCATGCAAACTCGCCTCTTCCTCACATCTAGAGGTTGTCTTGTTCTCAGATCTGTAAGTTTGCTTCACAATTGGGCTTTTGTGATATTTAGGGTTTTTATATCCTCTTTGGATATACCAGTGCCATAATGCTCTCTCACTTGAGCCCTATATTTGCTCAAACTGGTTATCTCACTGTGGGAAATGTTGATAGATTCTATTATGTTTTGTAGTGATGTGGCGAGGGAAACCCGAGAGGGTTCCCTGGTGTTCTTCAGTTCATCATTCAAAATTCTTAATTGGTTTAAATCCCTGTGTAATTCATCTTCAGGGTTTTTTTCATTTAATTCGGGGTTTGGGTCCTCTGATTGGTTTGTTTCATTATTTTCTTGGGATGGTTCATTGGTATTTGTCATTGTGTTTAGGTAAATTGTACCTGCAATATCAAATTTTGCCCATTTCAATTGATTTTCATTTTTTTTTTAATTTTGTACTTTATTTGAAAAACAATAAAAAAACATTGAAATAAACAAAAAAATTACGTTCCTACTCCAACTACCTTACTCCAATATCGTGGATATCATTTTAGGCAAGTTGGACACTTCCGTTGGGCTCCTTGGGGATCGTTTTAGTCTCCTTGGGGGTCTTTTTCACCTCTTTGCATGCTTGCCGGTGGGATGTGAACAAAACAAATTGTTCACTATTTTTTTTAACAAAGAGACGTGGGCGTGTCCTTGTGTGCGATCGCGCAAAACACGTGTGCACATCCACATATGCGTGTGCACTCCTATTGTCCACGCTGGCAATCCGTCGTAGAGGTTCGCCATTGCCGAAGTGGGAGCGCGTGTGCACATCTAGGAGGTGCATGCGCGTTCTTGTTTTATTCCGCTCGCGCGCTCCCATTGCATCATTTTTGGGTAGCAGGTTCTTGTGGGCGCCCTGCATGTTTGTGTTTTTGGGATCAATGGATTTCATGTTTGTATTTTGGGACTCCATGCTAATTGGGTGTTGGTGTTCCATGTTTGTATTTTAGGGTTCAAAAATCAAGCCACTGTTTAAACAAACATTTTACATTTAAATTATTATCAAAATTATATGCTAATTTTACACTTTAGAATTTAAAGACATGATCACTTCAAATTATATACAACATTTTATAAACCTATGAAGAAATCAAAACAAATTTAAAATGAGCCTACCTTAACACGCTGAGATGATCGTATGGTCAATCCTTAAGAGCAATTGATTGGTTGATGGGGAACCCATGTGCATAATTTCTCCCTCCTTCTATATCACACTCCTAAAATGCTGAGTTGTTTTGTGACCAAATGGTTGGGGTTGCTCTCTCAATCGTTTTAATAGAACATGAAAACAAATATGTGTTATAAGACACATATGCGTTTTAATGCAAATGTGTTTTAAAGCATAACCCATATGCATTTTGTTCAAATCGGTGTCAGGCTCGAGAAGCCCCAAGCTTGGTAAACATAATGCACTCACGTTGTTTAATTCTACAACTCATCCACATTTCAGAAAATTACGACGGCCCTAAAAAGTGGAATCAAGTTTGTACGGGTGCATAGAATAGGTTAAGTTAGATTCACATCTACCTAACTTTGAGAGGAAAACAAACCCTATGTCACTTCGGGAGAAAACAAAACCTAGGTCACCTTTTGAGTGCACTTGATCACCAAAGAAAATAAGAAATTAACTTAATGCATGTTGTTTTGTTGTCTTCATTGATTTATTAATACTTAAAACACCTTTCTACTTTCAAATCATTTCATATTCATTCTTATATTTTCTTAAAATATATTTTTTCTTATAATTTTGTATCTACTTTATTTTTTATTATAATAAACTTAATTACGAGGATAGGTGCTTAGATATTATCTTAGATTTTGGGCTTCCTTATGCAATAAGTGTACTACGGGGATTCATTTCATGGTCAGAGCATCTTGTTATGCTTAAATGCATCTTGATTAAGATTTAAATAAGCTTCAATTAAGGGGTAGTTAAAGAAAGAGTTAACAACAATACTTTTTTTATTAAATAGTATTTGTTTTATGTTTATATTAATTACTTTAATGTTTATATTATACTATAAATAGATAACTATAAGATTTGGTAATTAATTTAATATTTGATCTTTGTTTAATAGTCAACCATCTTAATAAGTCTTAGTGACTAGCTGCTCCATCCACCTTTACCAACCACTTTACTTCTAGCTTTGTTAATTAAACATATATAATAAAAACACTTTAAAACATTATATAACCCTTAATCACTTATATGCCAACGTTGTTGGAATGAGTTCCTTAACTAATATGATTTCTCCATAACTTATATCAAAGGCAAGGAGAACAAAGGACCACAAAAACAAAGTGGCAAATGCTTTAAGAAAAAGCCCCAGGATCCCCTCACTGATATCCTTACAAGTAGACTAAGAGATCAAATCCTAAATCACCTTTTCCAAGATGGTTGGTACTTTTTTTTAGTTAATTCAATTCCACAAAGTTGTATTACCTTTTTTATACTTTCATCAATATTTAACCTGCTACAGGTCAATTAATACAGCCTTAACAAACATTGTGCCCATTAAATCTCAAGCAGCTTTAGATCCATCTGGTACCCTAACACGAACTGATACCTAACACGAACAGAACAGAGAAGAGGATCAAAGGCTGCTGTTCACATGGATGCTCCTTTTGCCCTTGCTTGCAGTTGAACCGAATAGATGTTTATATGACCTAATGTTGCTTACGCATTTTTTCAGTCTTTACATGGAGAAACACCGTGATGACGTAAAAATTGGAGTTGAAGTTTGTGCACTGCAAGGTTGAAAATGCAGTCAAGGAAACATGTTCCACTGTATCATATTTTTGGTAGCCATGCCGACCAGGCCCATTGGAAAGTTGGGACAAAATATATATATATTTTTTTTCTGTTTTTGGGACAATGTATTTTTTTCTGTTTTTGCACAGAATTCTGAAGCTCGTTTTATTTAAAAATTGAGTCGGATAACTACCCTGTTGCAAATTACCGTTGAAGGAAGAAGCTTCGAATAGATTTTATTCAAATTTCGAGACAAAATCCACCATAACGATCCTGGCTGCTGGACCCCGAGTGCCCCTGATATTAAAATCTCATTTAACGATGGGAGCAGAGCCGGCAAAACAATTGTTTCGAATTTTTTATTTATTGGTTTGTACAGTGTGGACGTCACGCGCTTCAGCTTTTTCTTCCTATCCTTCAAGCTCTAGCCTCTCCCTATTATTTAACGTTAAGCAAGATGATTTATAATTGGGTTGTGAACAGCATGCTAACATGCATCGTAGGTTTGATGGCCGATTGTCTTTACGGTTCCAATTGCCTGTCACCAACGTAACGTTTATTATTAACGTCTCATTTATAGATGGGAAAGGACCCAAGGTAAGCATTGATTTGGATATGCATGTGGCGCTTAGGATGCCAACCCTTGTAGCACACGTCTCTTTCATTCATATCGATAGATGATTGATTTCTTACAATACAGGTTGCACACACCTTGCAAAACGAATAAATGTTGACATTATAACCAATAAATGTTGACATTATATGTGAATAGTTCTTTTTTAATCAAAATTAGGTTATATATTTGAATTATTATTAAATTAGTCAATTTTTGTTAGCTCATTATGTTAAGGTGTGGGTCTAGTTAATATGGCTACACAGGTTCAATTCACTCAAGGGTGACCTAGTTGGGACTAGACACCCAAAATCCAATCACTTGAGAGTTGGTGTGGCCCAAGGTAGATGCCCCTTAGGTCATGGTTTGTTAAACCAAAGGTCACTCCCCAATGTCAATGAGATTCTAGCAAACAAAAAAATGAAATATTATCAAATAAATGGCCACAAAAAATTGAAAATACATTAAATTTGATATGGTAATCACAGTTAGTTTATATAAATGAATTATTATAAATCAATGGCCATACAACATAAAAAAGATATTGAATTTGGAATTATTTATAGATAACACAAAAAATTGAAATAAAAAGATTATATATGGCATTGCAAAATATTAATAACATTAAAAATATTGTTACTTCTAAGTTTAAAGAAAAATTGTGGTGTGAGAAAGATTTAGAGGGTAAAAGAAAATTAAGATATTATAAGGAGGTCACCAACCCTAGTCTAGAAGATCAAAAGTATCTCTCTCTTTTAACCACTTTAAAGAAAAAAATTATTATAGCCAAGATAAGAATGAACTCTCATGAGCTCCATAGTGAAACAAGTCGTTGGACAATTCCTAAAACACCATAGGTGGAAATGATCTGCCATCTATGTGAGAATAGAAACATTGAAGATGAAAATCACATCCTCTTAGAGTGCCCTACTTACACCCACATTAGATCTCAGTTTCATAATCTTTGTTGCAATACCGACCTTCTTAGCCTTTTACCATGTCAAAATTATAGTGAGCTTCTCTCCAAGTTTTTTGAGCATAAGAATACAATTTTAAAACAAACTAATTAATTCGTTTCTTTTGATCCGATAAACCAAAGTTTGGTCTCAATAACCCTTAACCATCATATATATAATTTTAATTTAATAAATTTATTTTAAATTTATTGTCAAAATATATAATATGAAATTTTATATTATATCAAAATATATACTTTTATATTAAAAAATATTTAAATTTTTATAAAATTTAATTTTAAAACCAACGCACCATTAAAAATGACATGATTAATTCATTTATAATCAAATTAAATTTAAATTTATAAACAATTTTAAATTTAAATTCCAAAAGTAGTACCATATATTGATTTTCTTTAAATATTTTTTATATAAAAAATTGGTTACATTTATATTATTAGTGTTTTTTATTAATAATAAAGAGCAACAATTGACTTATTCTTTTTAAGATGAATGATTATTTTTTTTATGATGATAAAAAAAATTAACTACATTTATATTATTTTAGTAGTGTTTTTACTAATAATAAAGAGCAACAATTGAGTGATGATGATGGTGGTGATGATGATAATGATGATGATGACGACGACGAAGACATTGACATTTATATTATTTATTATTTTAGTAGTGTTTTTACTAATAATAAAGATAATAAAGAGCAACAAATGAGTTGATGATGATGATGATCAATTTTTGTACCTTAAAAGACTAAAAAGCCACTTTTTTTCTTTATAATTTTATTTATATAGTGAAAAATATTTTAGTCCTCAATCATCATTATGTGATGTGGTGAGTTTAATTGAAGTGGTTTCTCTAAAAAAAAAAAAAAAAAATTAAAAACTAATATAAAACAATTTTCATAATTTTTTAATAAATACATTATAAAATAATTTAATATTTTCCTACATAATGTTTCATGCACTGTAATTATTAATTTATTATTTTAAAAATATAAATTAATGATTGTTTCTTTTTTTTTAACATGATTTTATTAATAATACAAATAAATAATATATCATAGAATATTCTAAAGACATATATGTATCCTTATATTGCTTAAAGGAAATATATCAATAGAAGATGACATAAATGTATCCTTATATTGCTTAAAGGAAATATATCAATAGAAGATGTTAGTTGCTACTCATAATATAAAGATATATGTAAAACATGTTAGTTGCTACTCATAATACAAAGAAAGATATATGTAAAACATGTGTGTTTTTATAACATGTGGGAGGT
Source organism: Pseudotsuga menziesii (assembly GCA_001517045.1). NCBI lineage: Eukaryota > Viridiplantae > Streptophyta > Pinopsida > Pinales > Pinaceae > Pseudotsuga > Pseudotsuga menziesii. Next base: position 132,066 of record LPNX010171494.1, read on the forward strand.
ACTTCCCTATGTTTTATGGAAGTAAAAAATAAATCCATCAAAGCTTGACACATGTACTTAGAGTATGTATAGTACTAATGTTATATATCTTATGTAGTATTAACTTTGATGTATGTATGCAAAACAAAAGTATCAATATTTTTGGTTACTATACCAATTTTTAAATCTTGTTTCATATCAACATGAAATGTGGTGTAACATCTCTATCTATCATTTCGACCTCTATATGGGTATTTATGATTTTTTTTTATACAAAATTTCACCCCATAGAGGCTAATAATCGAATTCAAAACTAATTTAAGCCTACTATGAGTGCCATAATTTATGAATTGCATGTGGAAGTGCATATATGTAGAATACAATAGAATTAAAATTGTATCCACACACACTCAACATACATAACAATCATATTCATAACAAGAAAAAAAAATACAATTTTGCATGTTCATTAACAACAATGAATGATTATCTTTTAAAAGAAGAAGATCCCAATAACTGGTTGCGTGAGAGAAATTTTGCACCCAATCATAGGTATCCACTGTAGACACCACCCTCAAGTAGGGTTGTGAGTCCATCAAAGGGAAGGAAACCCTACAAGGTTACTCTCTCTTAATCCAACCCATTTTCTCTCATGCCTAGCCAAATTCCTCACTAGAGAGCACTGCAATCATCTCATTCAACCATCCCATCCATTAAACGCTCCTCCATTGCCCCACATAACAAAAGGAATGCCTACTCTTTATGTGCTTAATACTCCCACAAAGTACCCAACCCTTATAGTGATATTAAGTGTGTGTAGAAAGAGTCCAACATGGCATGGATTCTCAAGCATCTAATGCATAGAAAATATATAATGGGTAAAAGTTTCTTATCATGCCTAGCCTTTATTCTCACCTACGACCACCATTATTCTCTGGTTAATTTCATAGTCTAGTAATTGGTAATGGAGAAAAAAACATGAAGCTACCTAGTGTATAAAGTATGCATGGAAACTTAGTGAATCTAATGGAAATGAGACGATTGGGGTAATATGTAATGTGTACTTACTTAGACCTGAAGATTCAGAGAAAAGATAGAAAACACAAGAGATAATAGATCAAATATATAACTTTCTTCAAGTCTTTCCTCTTTGACAAACTCCAAGAGAAAAGATCCAAATAAAATGATAATTTTCACTAAACATTACATATCCTACTATTCTCTATATAGTGCTTCAATAGCCAAATCCAAAACTACTTGGGGTCCAACTATTAACAGGTTCAAACATTTAGGTGTCTTTATTCAATAAGGAACACCCTTTTACATGAAGACACTACCCACTAACTAACTAATGGAACTTATGGTCTTGTACACTAATAAAGTGTTGGGGTAATGATAGGATCCCAACATGCGCTCACCCTTTAAAAGAATTCTTTTCCTCAAGGATCAATATGGGAAACTGTTGCAAAATTGCTAATGAATCCCAAGTAGCATCTTCTTGTTGCATATCCTTCCATTAGGGTAGAACTTCCTTGACTTGTAATTTTCAACTTCTTAACATCTTGGTAGCTTAATCCATTTGCATAAAATTCTTGTATTGCCTCCCTATAAGAGGCATTGTTATACAATCCCCCTTGTGTATCGCTAGTCATGGAAATACTTGTATCATTTTTCTGCCCTAAGGAGTGACACAATTGGTCTCCCTCTTTAAAAGCATCACTTAGGTGTCTTAAGGACACCAATGCCACTATTATTTCTACATTATGGTTTAGCCTAGGTTGTTCTTATCTTTAAGGGTTTACTTTTTCTTCATGTCCTTCAAGGCTTACTTCTTCTCCATGTCTTGGATCAGTGTGTTGCATGTTTGTGTTTTCAGGCTCAATGGATTGCATGTTTGGGTCTTAGGAATCCATGCTAATTGGGTTTGGTGTTCGAAGCTTGTATTTTAGGGTTCAAAAATCAATCCAATGTTTAAACAAACAATACATGATTTGAATTATTATCAAAATTATATGCAAATTTTACAGTTTAGAATTTAAAGACATGATCACCTTAAATTGTATACAACATTTTATAAATTTATGAAGAAATTAAAACAAATTTAATATGTTTCTACCTTAACATGTTGAGATAACCGTATGGTTGATCCCTTGATAGAGCAATTTACTAGTTGATGGGGAAAGCATGTGTGTTATTTCTCCCTCCTGTTATATCGCACTCCCAAAATGCCGAGTTGTTTATGAAGGGGTTACTTTGTCAATCATTTTCATAAAACAAGAAAAACATGTGCATTATAAGACATGTATGCATTATAACACATATCACATATACATTTTGTTCAAATCAATCTCATGCTATAGAAGCACCAAACCTGGAAAACATAATGCACTCATATTATTGAATTCTACAAACTCAATCACATTTCAGGAAACTATGACAACCCTAAAAAATGGAACCAACTTTGTATGAGTTCCATAGAGTAGGTTAAGTTAGATTCACATCTACCTAACTTTGAGAGGAAAACAAATCCTACATCACTTTGGAAGGAAAATTAACCCTAGATGACCTTTTGAATTTGATCACTAAAGAAAATAAGTAATTAGCTTAATGCTTGTTGTTTTGTTGTCTTCATTGAGTTATTAATACTTAGTTAAAACACCTTTCAACTTTAAAATCTTTTCATTTATATATCTTATATTTTTTTAAAATAATCTCTTTATTATATAATAATTTTGTATTGAGTTTAATTTTTATTATAATCAATTTAATTAAACATATATATAATAAAAACACACATTAAAACATTACAATAACCCTTAATCACTTACCACCATCCTCTTGACCTTTCTCATACCCATAAAGGATCTCAACGCCCGCCAACCGAGTTGGAATGAGCTCCTTAACGAATTTGATTTCTAGATAACTTAATAATAATAATAATAATCTATTTTTAAGGTCACCGTCAAGCGAGACACCAAATTGGTGTATGAGACCCCCTTGTTTGTGGGACAAGGGACCCCCCTCTACGCAACGATTTAATTGCTAAAGTCTACAGAGGTGTACATACACTACCCCCCTCTGGATTTGAACCCGTGACCTCCTAAGAGGAAACACATGCTCTTAACGATTAGGCCCACTTATATCAAAGGCAATGAGAACAAAGTGGCATATGCTTTACGGAGAAGATCTAGGATGATATCTAGGATGATATCGTGCTTGTACTTTTTTTCCTTAATTCAAATCCACAAAGTTGTGTTACATTTCTCATACCTTCTTTCAAAATTAAAGTTGTGTTAACAATTCTTTCAAAATTTATTATTTATTGGTTTCTATAGTGTGGATGCACTAGAGCTTTTTAGAGCTTTTTCTTCGCTAATATTAAATGGGCCCTTTAAATTGTTTAAGGAACCTTTATCCTTGAAGCTCTCTCTATTATTTAACGTTAAGCAAGAGAATTTATAATTGGTTGTGAGCATGTTTTCATCAATTAACATGCATCATATGATAAAATTGGAGAGGAGCTATTGTAACACATATACATAAATTTATTACAATACAATTAAATCAGTACATGATGACTCTAATAAAGAGAGTTGAGAGAGATGTTATGAGATCTAACTTATTCTACATATTGCTGGAAGAGGTTGAGTGAATATCTTAACCATACACTAAACTATGGAGATAATTTCTTTCATACCCAAAACATCATCAATAGATAAACATTATCTCTAACACCCCCCCTTAATGTTTATATCAAGTAGGCTTGGTCTTCATGAAGCTTTCATCACTTTGAACTCCTATACCTTTTTTTGCATAAAATAGATTATTGATGTCCATATAAAAAACAAACCATCTAAATTTGGTCCTTCATACTTAACAGAGTAACAGAGATGAAGCTCTCAGACTTACTTTCTTATTAAACAAGGAGGAAAAACATTACATTTATAGCTTGTCATACAAGCAACAGATCCCTACAAAAATGTATCTGATAACAATACATAAGGAAAGCGTAGATTCAGTTGTAGTTGTTTCTATTTTATTCTGGCAATTGTTTCTATTTTATTCATTTCTACATTAATATCTAACACTTCCCCTTAATGGAGAAATGGATTTTCTACCACACCTAACTGTTTCCTGCATTCTTCAAAGTTCTTCTTTCCAAGAGGCTTGGTAAAGATGTCAGCCACATTATCAGTGGTATTACAATAGATCAAGTGAATTTCATTTGATTGTATCTTTTCTCTAACAAAATGATGCTGAATTTCAATATTCTTGGTTCAAGCATGATAAATTGGGTTGTGTGCCAATTTAATTGAGCTCTGATTGTCACATTTGAGAACAATTGGCTTCATTTGCTTGTGGCCAATATCTTCAAGAATTCTCCTTAAGCAAACAACTTCACAAGTAGCATTGCATAGAGCTTTGTATTTATCTTTTGTTGACGATAAAGAAAATGTTGGTTGTTTCTTACTGCTCCAAGACACGACCCCTGTACCTATGTTGAATGCATATCCTGAGGTTGATTTCTTGTCATCAGGATTTCCATCCCAATCTGAATCAGATTAACCTGTCAACTTAACATCACAATCATCAGTATACATAATTCCAAAATTAATAGTTCCTTTAAGATATTGAAGGACTTTCTTTGCAGCCATCCAGTGGCTTTCAAGTGGTTTAGCCGTGAATTGACTAAGGATGTTGACAGAATATGCTATGTCTAGTCTGGTAGTGGTAAGATAGTTTAAACTTCTCACCAACTGGCTATACAAAATACCATTTGCTTCTTTAGTTTCATCAACGCTAGATAACTTAACATTATGTTCTAAAGGTGTTGACACTGACTTGCTTTCACTCATATTGAATCTTTCCAGAATCTCCATTGTGTATTTACTTTGAGTGATTATTGTTTTACCACCTTCTCTCCATATTTACAGACCTAAACAATAATGTATTTCACCAAGATCCTTCATTTCAAATGTCTGTGCTAACTGAATTTTAATATCTTCAATCAAGTGAGAAGCACTGCCTGTTATAATCAAATCATCAACATATAAGGATACCATAGCAACATTCCCATTTTCATCCTTTTTGACATACATATTAGGATCATTTTTGCTTTTCACAAAACATTTTTGAGCAAATAATGAATCAATTTTAATATACTAAGATCTAGGTGGTTGTTTCAAACCATATAAAGCTTTCTTAAGCTTACAAACAAGATCCGCTTGTCCTTTCTTTATAAATCCTTCAGGCTGAACCAAATAAACTTCTTCTTTTAAATCACCATTTAGAAATGTATATTTAACATCTAACTGATGTACTTTCCAATTTTATTTTGTAGCTAATGCAATCATGATTCTAATTGTATTTAACTTAGATACAAGTGCAAAAGTGTCTTCATAATCAATTCCTTCCTTTTGTGAATACCATTTTGCAACTAATCTGGCCTTATATTTGTGAGCACTTCCATCTGCATTAAATTTGGTTTTATGCAACCATTTACATCCTATTGGAAGTTTGTTTTCAGGCAAATCTGTTAATTCCCAAGTCTTATTCTTCAATATTGACTCATATTCTTCATTCATTGCAGTATTCCATTCCTTATAAATTTTGGCTTGTTCATAAGAAATAGGTTCTACAACATTCATTACTTGTGTCATCAATGCATAATCTTTATACCCGGAGGGTACTTGAATTATTCGTGATGACTTCCTCTGCGGTCCACCAATTTGTTCACTTTCACTTCTTCTTTTCTCAGGTGTAGGATTCCCTCTAAGAGGAGTGTTTGTAGTATCCATGCTACTTTCACTTTGTTCTTGTACCTGTTCCTGTTCACCATCTATATCAATTGTAACATGAATGTCATTGTCATAAGGAGTATGCCAGACATCATATTTACTTATTTCATCATCTGTATTCTCATTAAAAATCACATCTATGAGCTTATGTGTACTAATATTAAACAATTTGTATGCCTTATGATCATCACAATAGCCAAGGAATGTACACTTAACAGATTTTGCATCAAGTTTTCTTCGCTCATCTTTGGGAATATGAGCAAGCACCTTGGAACCAAATACCCTTAAATGACCAACTTCAGGTTTATAGCCATAAAGGACTTCAAAAGATGTTTTTAGATCTAGAATCTTAATTGGACTTATATTTTGCAAAAAAACAGCAGTGTTAATGGCTTCTGCCCAAAATCCATTAGAGATAATTTTACCTTTCAACATGCTCGGAGCACATTCCAGTAATGTCCTGTTCCTCCTTTCAGATACACCATTTTGCTGTGGTGTAGAAGACACTGTGAATTGTGGAACTATCCCATTATTCTTGCAGTAGCTATCAAAATATCCTGAGGTATATTCCCCACCTTGATCATATCTGAGTATCTTGATGCATTTTCCTGTCTTCTTTTCCACCATGGTTTTAAATTCTTTAAAATATTCAAATACATCACTCTTTTTCCTTATAAAATAAACCTAAGTAAATCTTGATTTGTCATCAACAAATATTAGAAAAGTTCCCCAATAGAAATCTTCCATCAACAACCCAGTTGGAGAGCTAAGCAGAGTCGCCCAAGCCAATTAGCCAAGTCGTGGAGATTATCCCATTCTATTTAGTGCAGCAACCATTCAATCCCATGAGCCTAGTCGATTATAGAACTTTATGAATGCCCTGAAAAGCCATCTATATTTCTTTCACTAGCAAAAGGGTGGGAAAACCCAAAACCACTAATTGATGTGGTTTGCATGGCTCCACAAACATCAGTATGTATTAATTCAATTATCTCTCTCTGTTTCTTCTCTTTATGCACTGGAAATTGTTCCCTATGTTGCTTACCTAGTTCACAAGCTTCGCATTCTATATGCTCATTTTTCAAAACAATAAGACCTTTAGCCATCAATTTCTTCTGAAGTAGCACTAAGTCATTTTGATTAAGATGTCGATACCTACGATGCCATAACTCTTCAGTTGTTATTGTTGTAGATGTCAGTGCTTGATGATTGGACTTTGATACATCAGGCTTATACCGTCCTCCAATTCTTGTCCTTGTGGCTATGACATTATAATGATTTTGAATATCCTTCACAAGACAGCAAGACTGCATAAATTCTACATTCAGATTTTGATTAATTATTGTGGAAACATAAATCAGATTCTTTTTTATGCCAGGAACATACAACACATTATGAATCTATTTCTTTTGGCCATTAGGTAAATTGACACATATTACTCCATAACCCTGAATCTGATAAGATCTATTATCTCCTAAATATATGTGTGGCACCAATGGCTCCATTGGCACCAAACTCACTCAAATGACTCCTAAGTTAGGCAAGATGATCAAATATACTATATATGGACAAGGGAGGATTATTTAATCCTAACAACCATGTGCAAGAACTCCTAAGTACAACACCACCCATTTTATCAATAGATTACATACATACCATCATGTGCCCGAGGAAAGACATGAAGACATATTATGCAAAATAAATTTTAGGTGGTACTTGCAACATATCTTCCTATCATTATGGAGTGAGTGCATCCATGAGAATGAAAATCATCCATTTGGAAAGACAATTAATAGGAAGAACTTCACATATTAGGTTTATCAGTTATGTGATGGGAAATAAAGTATGAAGATTAAATTGGTGACTTCAGAAGTGACAATTTATTCATCATATTTTCATTAACATTAGTTATTAGTGAATTTTTAATATATGGATGTAGTTATCTAATTCCTACTTTATTTTTCCACTAGGTGCAAGTATGTGAATTTATTCTGGAGTTCCATGGAAAGATGCAACATTACATTCAACATGTCCACATGGCTAGGTGGAAAGATAAGTAGTTCAAACCATGCATAGATACATTCCCCCTCAGAAAAATACTAGAAATGGTGGAATTTTCTCAAAACTACACCCTACAACTGTAGAATGAGATACAAAGTCAATATTACCATTCATAATAAGTGAGCATAATGGTCCATATCACATAAATGCACGAGCCAAATATTACCGAAGAGAATATGGTGAAATTCAAAGAAAGTCACTTCTACATAAGTGATGACCAAACCCACGACTTCCATTATGTGCAACACTAAGTTTCAATTGTTTTATGATTGGTTGATTGCTGGGGTATACCATTTTGTCAACATTAGACTTGGTTAGAAGGTTGTGCAAGTTAAAAAATGGACGTGTGTTTCAATGGTTGTGTTGGTTGCACATAAAATACAACTTTTCACATTTATGGAGCTATTTTAATACTGGACATGGAAAAGGAAAGCATGATCATGCTAGTGCATGCATAAAAACTGCACTTCAAAGGGAATCGATGAAGTTTACAAGTTCAAACCTTTGAAATGCTAAGTCAATAGTCCAATGGTGTACAATAGTGATGGGAGAATAATCAAGAAGGAAAATCCAAGTGTAGATAATTTTTTGGGAGGTGAAAAATGTGTACTTGCAACATATCTTCCTATCTTTATGGAGTGAGTGCATCCATGAGAATGAAAATCATCCATTTGGAAAGACAATTAATAGGAAGAACTTCACATATTAGGTTTGTCAGTTACGTGATATGGTAAAGATTATATATATATATATGGCATTGCAAAATATTAATAACATTAAAAATATTGTTACTTTTAAGTTTAGAGAAAAATTGTGGGTTGAGAAAGATTTAGAGGTTAAAAGAAAATTAAGATATTATAAGGAGGTCATCAACCCTAATCTAGAATATCAAAAGTATCTCTTTGTTTTAACCACTTTAAAGAAAAAAATTATTATAGCCAAGATAAGAATGAACTCTCATGAGCTCCATAGTGAAAGAAGTCGTTGGACAATTCCTAAAACACCATGGGTGGAAATGATCTGCCATTTATGTGAGAATAGAAATATTGAAGATGAAAATCACTTCCTCTTAGAGTGCCCTACGTACACCCACATTAGATCTTAGTTTCATAATCTTTGTTGCAATACCGACCTTCCTAGCCTTTTACCATGTCAAAATTATAGTGAGCTTCTCTCCAAGCGCTTTGAGCATAAGAATACAATTTTAAAGCAAACTAATTAATTCGTTTCTTTAGATCCGATAAACCAAAATTTGGTCTCAATAACCCTTAACCATCATATATATAATTTTAATTTAATAAATATATTTAAAATTTATTGTCAAAATGTATAATATAAACTTTTATATAATATAAAAATATATACTTTTATATTAAAAAGTATTTAAATTTATATAAAATTTAATTTTAAAACCAACGCACCATTAAAAATGACATGATTAATTCCTTTATAACCAAATTAAATTTAAATTTATAAACAATTTTAAATTTAAATTCCAAACGTAGTACCATATATTGATTTTCTTTTAAATATTTTTTCTTATAAAAAATTGGTTACATTTATATTATTTATTATTTTATTAGTGTTTTTCTTTTAAATATTTTTTATATAAAAAATTGGTTACATTTATATTATTTATTATATTATTAGTGTTTTTTATTAATAATAAAGAGCAACAATTGACTTATTCTTTTTAAGATGAATGATGTTATTTTTTTTTGATGATGATGAAAAAAATTAATTACATTTATATTATTTATTATTTTAATAGTGTTTTTACTAATAATAAAGAGCAACAATTGAGTGATGATGATGGTGGTGGTGGTGATGATGATGATGACGACGACGACATTGACATTTATATTATTTATTATTTTAATAGTGTTTTTACTAATAATAAAGATAATAAAGAGCAACAATTGAGTTGATGATGATGATCAATTTTTGTACCTTCAAAGACTAAAAAGCCACTTTTTTTCTTTATAATTTTCTTTATAGAGTGAAAAAGATTTTAGTCCTCAATCATCATTATGTGATGTGGTGAATTTAATTGAAGTGGTTTCTTTAAAAAAAATATTAAAAACCAATATAAAAAATTTTCATAATTTTTTAATAAATACATTATAAAATAATTTAATATTTTCCTACATAATATTTCATGCAGTGTAATTATTAATTTATTATTTTAAAAATATAAATTAATGATTGTTTCATTTTTTTAACATGATTTTATTAATAATACAAATAAATAATATATCATAGAATATTCTAAAGACATAAAGGTATCCTTATATTGCTTAAAGGAAATATATCAATAGAAGATGTTAGTTGCTACTCATAATATAAAGATATATGTAAAACATGTTAGTTGCTACTCATAATACAAAGAAAGATATATGTAATACATGTGTGTTTTTATAATGTGTGGGAGGTACTTCCCAATGTTTTATGGAAGTCGAAAATAAACCCATCAAAGCTTGACACATGTACTTAGAGTATGTATAGTACTAATGTTATATATCTTATGTAGTATTAACTTTGATGTATGTATGTAGAAAAAAGTATCAATATTTTTGGTTAGTATACCAATTTTTAAATCTTGTTTCATATCAACATGCAATGTGGTGTAACATCTCTATCCATCATTTCGACCTCTATATGGGTATTTATGATTTTTTTTATACAAAATTTCACCCCATAGAGGCTAATAATCGAATTCAAAACTAATTTAAGCCTACTATGAGTGCCATAATTTATGAATTGCATGTGGAAGTGCATATATGTAGAATACAATAGAATTGAAACTGTATCCACACACACTCAACATACATAACAATCATATTCATAACAAGAAAAAAAATACAATTTTTCATATTCATTAACAACAATGAATGATTATCTTTTAAAAGAAGAAGATCCCAATAACTGGTTGTGTGAGACAAATTTTGCACCCAATCATAGGTATCAACTATAGATACCACCCACAAGTAGGGTTGTGAGTCCATCAAAGGGAAGGAAACCCTACAAGGTTCACTCTCTCTCAATCCAACCCATTTTCTCTCATGCTTAGCCAAATTCCTCTCTAGAGAGCACTGCAATCATCTCATTCAACCATCCCATCCATTAAATGCTCTTCCATTGCCCCACATAACAAAAGGAATGCCTACTCTTTATGTGCTCAATACTCCCACAAAGTACCCAAACCTTATAGTGATATTAAGTGTGTGTAGAAAGAGTCCAACATGGCATGGATTCTCAAAGCATCCAATGCATAAAAAATATATAATGGGTAAAGGTTTCTTATCATGCCTAGCCTCTATGCTCACCTACGACCACCATTATTCTCTGGTTAATTTCATAGTCTAGTAATTGGTAATGGAGAAAAACACATGAAGCTACCTAGTGTATAAAGTATGCATGGAAACTAAGTGAATCCAATGGAAATGAGACGATTGGGGTAATATGTAATGTGTACTTACTTAGACCCGAAGATTCAGAGAAAAGATAGAAAACACAAGAGATAATAGATCAAATATATAACTTTCTTCAAGTCTTGCCTCTTTGACAAACTCCAAGAGAAAAGCTCCAAATAAAATGATAATTTTTCACTAAACATTACATATCCTACTACTCTCTATATAGTGCTTCAATAGCCAAATCCAAAACTACTTGTGGTCCAACTATTAATAGGTTCAACCATTTAGGTGTCTTTATTCAATAAGGAACACCCTTTTACATGAAGACACTACCCACTAACTAACTAATGGAATTTATGGTCTTGTACACTAATAAAGTGTTGGGGTAATGATAGGACCCCAACATGTGCTCACCTTTCAAAAGAATTCTTTTCCTCAAGGATCAATATGGGAAACAATTGGAAAATTGCTAATGAATCCCAAGTAGCATCTTCTTGTTGCATATCCTTCCATCAGGGTAGAAGTTCCTTGACTTGTAATTTTCAACTTCTTAACATCTTGGTAGCTTAAGCCATTCGCATAAAATTCTTGTATTGCCTCCCTATAAGAGGCATTGTTATACAATCCCCCTTGTGTATCGCTAGTCATGGAAATACTTGTATCATTTTTCTGCCCTAAGGAGTGACACAATTGGTCTCCCTCTTTAAAAGCATCACTTAGGTGTCTTAAGAACGCCAATGCCACTATTATTTCTACATTATGGTTTAGCCTAGGTTCTTCTTATCTTTAAGGGTTTACTTTTTCTTCATGTCCTTCAAGGCTTACTTATTCTCCATGTCTTGGATCCGTGTGTTGCATGTTTATGTTTTCAGGATCAATGGATTGCATGTTTGGGTCTTAGGAATCCATGCTAACTGGGTTTGGTGTTCGAAGCTTGTATTTTAGGGTTCAAAAATCAATCCAATGTTTAAACAAACAATACATGATTTGAATTATTATCAAAATTATATGCAAATTTTACAGTTTAGAATTTAAAGACATGATCACCTTAAATTGTATACAACATTTTATAAATTTATGAAGAAATTAAAACAAATTTAATATGTTTCTACCTTAACATGTTGAGATAACCGTATGGTTGATCCCTTGATAGAGCAATTTACTAGTTGATGGGGAAAGCATGTGTGTTATTTCTCCCTCCTGCTATATCGCACTCCCAAAATGCCGAGTTGTTTATGAAGGGGTTACTTTGTCAATGATTTTAATAAAATAAGAAAAACATGTGATATCACATATGCATTTTGTTCAAATCGATCTCATGCTATAGAAGCGCCAAACGTGGTAAACATAATGCACTCATCATTATTGAATTCTACAAACTCAATCACATTTCAGGAAACTACGACAACCCTAAAAAATGGAAACAACTTTGTACAAGTGCCTTAGAGTAGGTTAAGTTAGATTCACATCTACCTAACTTTGAGAGAAAAACAAACCCTACATCACTTTGGGAGGAAAATTAACTCTAGGCCACCTTTTGAATGCACTTGATCACTAAAGAAAATAAGTAATTAACTTAATGCTTGTTGGTTTGTTGTCTTCATTGAGTTATTAATACTTAGTTAAAACACCTTTCAACTTTAAAATCTTTTTATTCATATATCTTATATTTTTTAAAAATAATCTCTTTATTATATAATAATTTTGTATTCAGTTTAATTTTTATTATAATCAATTTAATTAAACATATATAATAAAAACACACATTAAAACATTACAATAACCCTTAATCACTTACCACCATCCATCCTCCTTACCTTTCTCATACCCATAAAGGATCTCAACACCCGCCAACCGAGTTGGAATGAGCTCCTTAACGAATTTGATTCCTAGATAACTTATATCAAAGGCAATGAGAACAAAGTGGCATCCTGCTTGTACTTTTTTTTTCCTTGATTCAAATCCACAAAGTTGTGTTACCTTTCTCATACCTTCTTTCGAAATTAAAGTTGTGTTAACGATTGTTTCAAAATTTATTATTTATTGGTTTGTATAGTGTGGATGCGCTACAGCTTTTTCTTCGCTAATATTAAATGGGCCCTTTAAATTGTTTAAGGAACCTTTATCCTTGAAGCTCTCTCTATTATTTAACGTTAAGCAAGAGAATTTATAATTGGTTGTGATCAGCATGTTTTCATCAATTAACATGCATCATATGATAAAATTGGAGAGAGGATCTATTGTAACACATATACACAAATCTATTACAATACAATTAAATCAGTATATGATGACTCTAATAAATAGAGTTTAGAGAGATGTTATGAGATCTAACTTATTCTACATATTGCTGGAAGAGGTTGAGTGGATATCTTAACCATACACCATAGTTAGAGAATTTCTTTCATTCCCAACACATAATCAATAGATAAACATTATCTCTAACACCCCCCCTTAATGTTTATATCAAGTAGGCTTAGTCTTCATGAAGCTTTCATCACTTTGAACTCCTATACCTTTTTTTGCATAAAATAGATTATTGATGTCCATATAAAAAACAAACCATCTAAATTTGGTCCTTCATACTTAACAGAGTAACAGAGATGAAGCTCTCAGACTTACTTTCTTATTAAACAAGGAGGAAAAACATTAAATTTATAGCTTGTCATACAAGAACAGATCCCTACAAAAATGGATATGATAACAATACATAAGGAAAGCGTAGATTCAGTTGCAATTGTTTCTATATATTTTTTTTTCAATGTGGTTCACGCGCTGGCTTGACCGACGAGCTACATCCACGGAATAATTTCAAGAGGGCCCACCCGAAGGGGCCTCACTCTCGGCACACTTCATGCCTAACCCCAAGAGCGTCGAGGAGAATGGATCCCACGACCTCACTTGCCGGGAGGCCTAACTATGGTTGCTCGACCGCTTGAGCTAACTCTTGGGGCTGCAGTTGTTTCTATTTTATTCTGGCAGTTGTTTCTATTTTATTCATTTCTACATTAATATCTAACACCTCCCCTTAATGGAGAAATGGATTTTCTACCACACCTAACTGTTTCCTGCATTCTTCAAAGTTCTTCTTTCCAAGAGGCTTGGTAAAGATGTCAGCCACATTATCAGTGGTATTACAATAGATCAAGTGAATTACATTTGATTGTATCTTTTCTCTAACAAAATGATGTTGAATTTCAATATGCTTGGTTCAAGCATGATAAATTGGGTTGTGTGCCAATTTAATAGAGCTCTGATTGTCACATTTGAGAACAATTGGCTTCATTTGCTCGTGGCCAATATCTTCAAGAATTCTCCTTAAGCAAACAACTTCACAAGTAGCATTGCATAGAGCTTTGTATTTAGCTTCTGTTGACGATAAAGAAAATGTTGGTTGTTTCTTACTGCTCCAAGACACGACCCCTTTACCTATTTTGAATGCATATCCTGAGGTTGATTTCCTGACATCAGGATTTCCATCCCAATCTGAATCGGATTAACCTATCAACTTAACATCACAATCATTACTATACATAATACCAAAATTAATAGTTCCTTTTAGATATCGAAGGACTTTCTTTGCAGCCATCTAGTGGCTTTCAAGTGGTTTAGCCATGAACTGACTAAGGATGCTGATAGAATTTGCTATGTCTAGTCTGGTAGTGGTAAGATAGTTTAAACTTCCCACCAACTGGTGATACAAAATACAATTTGCCTCTTTAGTTTCATCAATGCTAGATAACTTAACATTATGTTCTAAAGGTGTTGACACTGACTTGCTTTCACTCATATTGAATCTTTCCAGAATCTCCATTGTGTATTTACTTTGAGTGATCATTGTTTTACCACCTTCTCTCCATATTTACAGACCTAAACAATAATGTATTTCACCAAGATCCTTCATTTCAAATGTTTGTGCTAACTGAATTTTAATATCTTCAATCAAGTGAGAAGCACTGCATGTTATAATCAAATCATCAACATATAAGGATACCATAGCAACATTCCCATTTTCATCCTTTTTGACATACATATTAGGATCATTTTTGCTTTTCACAAAACCTTTCTGAGCAAAGAATGAATCAATTTTAATATACCAAGATCTAGGTGCTTGTTTAAAACCATATAAAGCTTTCTTAAGCTTACAGACAAGATCCTCTTGTCCTTTCTTTATAAATCCTTCAGGTTGAACCAAATAAACTTCTTCTTTTAAATCACCATTTAGAAATGTAGATTTAACATCTAACTGATGTACTTTCCAATTTTATTTTGTAGCTAATGCAATCATGATTCTAATTGTATTTAACTTAGATACAACTGCAAAAGTGTCTTCATAATCAATTCCTTCCTTTTGTGAATACCCTTTTGCAACTAATCTGGCCTTATATTTGTGAACACTTCCATCTGCATTAAATTTGGTTTTATACAACCATTTACATCCTATTAGAAGTTTGTTTTTAGGCAGTTCTGTTAATTCCCAACTCTTATTCTTCATTATTGACTCATATTCTTCATTCATTGCAGTATTCCATTCCTTATAAATTTTGGCTTGTTCATAAGAAATAGGTTCTACAACATTCATTACTTGTGTCATCAATGCATAATCTTTATACTTGGAGGGTACTTGAATTGTTCGTGATGACTTCCTCTACGGTCCACCAATTTGTTCACTTTCACTTCTTCTTTTTTGAGGTGTAGGATCCCCTCTAAGAGGAGTGTTTGTAGTATCCATGCTACTTTCACTTTGTTCTTGTACCTGTTCATGTTCACCATCTATATCAATTGTAACATGAACATCATTGTCATAAGGAGTATGCCAGAAATCATATTTACTTATTTCATCATTTGTATTCTCCTGAAAAATCACATCTCCGCTTGCTATGAGCTTACGTGTACTAAGATCAAACAGTTTGTATGCCTTATGATCATCACAATAGCCAAGGAATGTACACTTAACAGATTTTGCATCAATTTTTCTTTGCTCATCTTTGGGAATACGAGAAAACACCTTGGAACCAAATACTCTTAAATGACCAACTTCAGGTTTATAGCCATAAAGGAATTCAAAAGACATTTTTAGATCTAGAATCTTAGTTGCACTTATATTTTTCAAATAAACAGTAGTGTTAATGGCTTCTGCCCAAAATCCATTAGAGATATTTTTACCTTTCAACATGCTGCGAGCACATTCCAGTAATGTCCTGTTCTTCCTTTCAGCTACACCGTTTTGCTGTGGTGTAGAAGACACTGTGAATTGTGGAACTATCCCATTGTTCTTGCAGTAGCTATCAAAATCTCCTGAGGTATATTCCCCACCTTGATCAGATCTGAGTATCTTGATGCATTTTCCTGTCTTCTCTTCCACCATGGTTTTAAATTCTTTAAAATATTCAAATACATCACTCTTTTTCCTTATAAAATAAACCCAAGTAAATCTTGATCTGTCATCAACAAATATTAGGAAAGTTCCCCAATAGCAATCTTCCGTCAACAACCCAGTCGAAGAGCTAAGCAGAGTAGCCCAAGCCAATTAGCCAAGTCGTGGAGATTATCCCATTCTATTTAGTGCAACGGCCATTCAATCCCATGAGCCCAGTCGATTATAGAACTTTGTGAATGCCCTGAAGACCCAAAACCCAAAACCACCAAGTGACGTGGTTTGCATGGCTCCACAAACATCAGTATGTATTAATTCAATTATTTCTCTCTGTTTCTTCTCTTTATGCACTGGAAATTGTTCCCTATGTTGCTTACCTAGTTCACAAGCTTCACATTCTATATTCTCATTTTTCAAAACAATAAGACCTTCAATCATCAATTTCTTCTGAAGTAGCACTAAGTCATTTTGATTAAGATGTCCATACCTACGATGCCATAACTCTTCAGTTGTTATTGTTGTATATGTCAGTGCTTGATGATTGAGCTTTGTTACATCAAGCTTATATAGTCGTCCAATTCTTGTCCCCGTGGCTATGACATTATAATGATTTTGAATATCCTTCACATGACAGCAAGACTGCATAAATTCTACATTCAGATTTTGATTAGTTATTGTGGAAACATAAATTAGATTTTTTTTTTTTATGCCAGGAACATACAACACATTATGAATCTGTTTCTTTTGGCCATTAGGTAAATTGACACATATTACTCCATAACCCTGAATCTTATGAGATCTATTATCTCCTAAATATATGTGTGGCACCAATGGCACCATTGGCACCAAACTCACTCAAATGACTCCTAAGTTAGTCAAGATGATCAAATATACTATATATGGACAAGGGAGGATTATTTAATCCTAACAACCATGTGCAAGAACTCCTAAGTACAACACCACCCATTTTATCAATAGATTACATACATACCATCATGTGCCCGAGGAAAGACATGAAGACATATTATGCAAAATAAATTTTAGGTGGTACTTGCAACATATCTTCCTATCATTATGGAGTGAGTGCATCCACGAGAATGAAAATCATCCATTTGGAAAGACAATTAATAGGAAGAACTTCACATATTAGGTTTATCAGTTACGTGATGGGAAATAAAGTATGAAGATTAAATTGGTGTTGATTGCATGGGCAGACCCGGGTTTACTATGATTAATCAACAACACCCAAAACTCACTGGCCCTTTCGGCAACAGACTGCGAAGCGATCTGAAGTCTCACCCGAAGTGAATCTCATGGGTTGGCCAAGACTCAAGTGTCTTGGACCAGGTTCTGCACACCCTACTTCTTTCCTCTTACTCCTGCGCGCTATTAGATCCACTAGCCTGGTGCCACACATGTTCCCTTCCGCTCGCAGCACTTCTACCTGTGCGATGCTTAACCCTGCGCAAGTCACATGATCTCCTCCCGCGTCTCACAACTCCAACTTACTCGCAATATTCCCAACCTTACCGCATCTCTGCGCACCGCAGGACACCCATCCTCTCCTCAACGCTAATCCCTCAGCTCGTAGTATCGCGCATCGCAGCTCCTCTGCCGATGCAATACCGCCTCTCTGCGATATCTTACCACTACGACTTTGCGCTCTTAACGTTGATTGTGCCGATGTGCGAAACTCTACTTCTCAGAAACCTATTGTGAGTAACTGGTAATTAGTGACAGACGTGAAAGAGACCTTAAACAGCCTACTGCGATACTTCAACTTATCTTTTATCCTCTTGCATTATCATGAGTGGCCAATACATACATTCATCTACTGCTACTATCATTACATGCATAATAACCAGTGACAATAAACAAATACAATCACATCCATTCAACACATAACACGCAGATTTAACGTGGTTCACCCCCGGGATGGGAGCTACGTCCACCAAACTGTGCTTCTATTATATATCTTGAGGGAAGTTAGCATAGTTTGTTGCACTACAAATGCAGCGCAAGGTCTTTCCTAGATTTCTGATCTTATCCCTGTATTGCCTTTTTCTCTATATCCCTTCCCTCTCTGTTCTCTCTATGAATGATTACATACAGACTCAAATGACTCACAGACGACTATGTGTCTGGATCGTTACAACGCAGTCTGTCTGACTGATTCCTGAATCTACAAAACTATCAACTGACCAACTATCTACTGATTGATTGTCTAACCACCCAACCAACCCTTTACAATACAAAAATGCAAGCTTTTATAGGCAGCCCGAAGGTCGTGCCATTACAACACTGTGTGCCTGTCCGAACAGTAAACCCATACCCTTAATAGTGACAGTCGGTCCTCTATGTCCTTGAGGTAGCCGCTTCCCGTCACACCGCAGCTCTCTGCAGTCTTCCATGCTTCCCGGCA
>LPNX010171519.1:2541-16486 GCA_001517045.1 Pseudotsuga menziesii
AGAGATAGAGAGAAGGTGGTGGAGGGATATATAAGGGGAGAGAGAGAGAGAGAGAGATAGAAGAGGGAGTGGGAGAGAGGGAGGCATGGGAGAGAGGGAGGGAGAAAGGGAGAGAATGAGGGAGAGGGAGAGAGAGAGAGAATGATCTAAAATTTCAAGATGTTTTTAACCATAAACTTGCATGTGAAATTTCAGGTTAAATATTCATAAACAAACTTAAAGATTAAAAAAATTAATGCTTTAAAACATTCACATAAGAAAATAAAAAAAAGATATGCAAACATCAAAATGAAAACAATAGTTGATAACAGAGTGCACCCATCTTGGGATACATCTCCGAGCCACTAGAAATGGGTGTTTTGGAAATACCTCTATTATCTGCTAGACATAAACATAAATAAATGACACCACTAAACTCCGCATGAAATTCTTACAAAAATGAGCATAAAGTTGATTGTATGTGCCTGAAGCGTCCTCTGGCATGTAAAATGAGACAATCTACATAAAAATAAGACAAATAGTACAAATTGAATGATTTTTTTCTCATGATCTGTCCCATTAATGGCCTTTTTACATCAAGATCTATGCTTATACCATGTCTCAGTCTCTGTGCAAAGTCACATTGTTCTATACTTCCAACTCCTAAACTCTGAACTCGTTGGTGGAAATCATGGCTTTTATATAGTTTTAAAGTAATTTTTTTGTGTTTATGGGTGATGGGCCATGCTCTTGTTTTAGAACCCCAACCTTCACTCCAATATTTAAGGAAACATTTCTGATCCTTATCATGGATCAGATAACATGTTGGTTAAAACATGGCTCGGGGGTGCGGCAGAGTTCTCGAGGTCAACCCTGCGGGCCTCTCCCCTTTACATGTTTTGGAATGGTGGCACATATACATATAACCAAATTATAATATACGGTTTAACATATTATTTCTTGGCGTGTTTGATATGGTAATAGCTCCATGCTATGATATGGTTTCAATATATGGTTTGAATTGGATATGGATAAAGTTCCACCATATGGTTTAATACATGGTTATAATTTGGTGCTATAATACAATTTAAATGGGGGCCTTTGTGTTGGCATGGGGTCTAGGGATAATCCATTGACCCCTCCCCATTTTTTCCAGAAAACAAAAACTCAAATTTTTATTTATTTTTTCCCATAACCCTATCAAGGACCATCGGTCGGAAACTTGGTTAGTGAAACCTAGTGAGGGCTTGGGCTATAGGCAGGTGTTGGGTTCAAATTCGATAGAATCCAATGAATTTGAGCATAACTATTTTTTTTCCTTTTTCACAATTTTTCACCATTCCTATCAAAACTTCAACTCCTCACAACTTCTTCATCTAGAGGCTGTTTCACACGAAAAAACATTGATAGAAATATTTCGATGATCTATTTACCATGGTAAGATTTATTTATTTGTTTGCATATTTTAACTTTGATCAACCTTGAGATGATACTCTTGGATCAAACCTTCCCAGCATGAAGCTTTTGGGACACCAAAAGCATGAAATCATTCAAAAAATAAGTGAGTCTATATCTCCCTCTCTCTTTCAGTCTCTAACCACATTTATTTACTTGGATGCATTCCTTTTATCCCTACATGAAGAAACTCGATGTCTCCTCGTCTTGAAAATATGACCTTCTGTGTCTAGTATTATATATTCCTAAATTTCGTTAAGATACTCATGAGAAAACTCATCCACATAAGGTTCTTGAACCTATACATATTGTTCTATAATCATAGGCATCTCATACAATTTCAAGTTTTCAACATTAAAAACTAAATACATTTTCATATAGGGAGGAAATTCCAACCAAAATAATTATTATGGACTTTGTCCAAAATTATAAAGGGTCCATATTTGATTGGTTTTAAATTTGTACATTCACCTTGGAGTCTATATTTACTGACATAAATCCATACTTGATCACCAATATCGAAATGATTATCTATATGATGCTTATCATGTCATTATTTGTATTTGGCCTTACTTGATGCTAACTATTCGTGCACTGCTTAATGAATTAACTAGATCAACTGAATAAACTTTCGAGCTTTATCTGCGTACTTTTTTGTACACTCCACCGTATCTTTCCCAAAAAAATTTCTATAGGAGACTTTGGCAAGTACCCAAAACATGTCTCGAATGGACACTTCTAAGTAGAAGAGTGTATAACTTTGTTGTAGGCATGTTGCACATAATGCAGCTATTCATCCCAAAGTTTAGGATGCTTAACACAATACCCTCGAAGAATATGTACCACATTCTGATTGACCACTTTTGTTTGACCGTAGATTTGTGGATGAAATGTTGTGCTTTTATTCATCTCTGTTTCCATAAGCTCCCATAAAGATGACCAAAATTTCCTAATAACGCAGGAATCTGAATTTGAAATAATCGAAGTAGGAAGTCCAAAATGGACCCATACATTTTGAAAGAACAAATGAGAAACCATCTCAGCCATTATCTTCTTTTTACAAAGGATGAGTATACACATTTTACTAAAGCTATCCACAACAACATCCAAATAGTTATTTCATTTTCTAGACATTGGTAAACCTCCTCCAAAATCCATTGAAACTCTTTTCCATGGACGAGAAAGAACTAGAAGTGGAATGTAGAAGCGTAACTTTATGTTAAATGGTTTGCTTGTTGCAAACATAACACAACCTTCAACATATTTGGACATTGTATCATTCATTTGAGGAAAACATCAAAACTTTTGTAATTGTGATACTGTTTTACCTACTCCAAAATGTCATGAAATGAGAGAAGTTCTAGCTTCTTTTATAACATGCACTCTTTCTCTTTGTCGAATATAGATTTTACCAAGATGATACAACAACTTGCAATTGATATGATAGTTCAATTATTCATTTTGATAGCCATGCCTTAGTGATTCATAACTTTTCTTTAAAATATTCATCCTTATTATATCGTTCAACCTAACTTGCATGAACTAATGGACTTTGTTGAATGACAATAAAAGCAATTTTTGGAGGTCTAGATATCATATCTACAAATTTGTTTAGGATTTATTTCTTATACTTAATAATTAAATGAAATTGTTGTATAAAACCCATCCATCTGAAATTCCTTGATTGTTGTAGCTTAGTTTGTGATTGTACATATTGCAGTGGTTGATGACCAATATGTATGATTGTTTCTTTACCCATTAGGTAATGTTTCCACTTTTTAACACTTTGTACTAATGCATACTACTATTTTTCATACGTTGGATAGTTGATTATTTTTGTAGAGAAAGTTTTGAAAGGATATCATATTGGTTTTTTATGTTGCATTAATATTGCCCCCATTGCATAACCACTAGCATTAGTTTCTATTTAAAATGGTTGTTGTAGATCTCAAAGTGCAAGTACTGGATGGTTCACCACCTTGATGTAGGAGGTGACATTATGGGATAGTTACAACTTTGTCCTCCTCACTTGACGCATAGTGAAATTAACAACACACATAACGATGTTAACAATAGATTCCATCAAGAAGGAAAGAATCAGGTGATCAAGAAGCGATGCTAGTTACTAATTGACCTTGGGAAATAGTATAGTTTGTATAATTGGAGACTATATGTCTCGATGTTCTATTTCACATTCTAAATAGATATTTTTTAATTCAGACTTGGGGATTTCAAAGGATGGAACTCCTTTCTAGGGCCTCTCTCTGGTAATTTCAATTTGGGAATATATTGAGTTCACATCTTGAGAACTGTTTAATGTATCATACTTTCCCATGTCTTGGAATAGGAACAAACATAGACGAGCTAATGCGATTCGATCGGTTGACAAATTTCAAATATCCATGAGGGCATGGGCTTATAGATTAATTAGTGATAGACATCCCTCCTTGTTCCATCCTTCTAACTGGCTCAAAAAAAGGTAGATGAAAGTTGAGGATGAAATGAATCTTGCAACCATTGAACATGCCAATAAGTGTTTAAGGGAGATGTGATGGTGGCTTCCTTTTCTCTTGGTATTTTCAAATGTAATAACTTATATATTATACAATGAAGTATTCCACTAAATACTGTGTTGTATCCATGTATAAAGAGGTGGTGTATAATCACTAATTAAAACTTGGGTAGTTTTACATTGCCTTTTTTGTTAGAAAATGATCCATTCTTATTTATATAATAAAGCACCTTGAAAATTCATCATGGACACTCAAGTAGCACCTCGAAGTGATCTTCCTATCAATGGCACTTCCTACCCAATACAAATCCACATAATCTTTTGATTCACCTCATACTTGAGCCTATAATCAACTATACCCTTTAGGTACCTCACTACATGCTTTGCAACCATAAGGTGAACATGTCTCAATGTGTTCATAAAAAACCAAATAACTAGTGTCGTATTCATCAGGTACATCAAGGAACAAATCATTTGATGATATATTATGGCATCAACCATCTCTAATGAAGCAACACTCAATATCTTTAGCTTTGATGCCATAGGTGTGGTCATGGCCCTGTATTCCATCATCGTGAACCTTTTGAGGATCTCTACTGCATACTTCCCTTTTCCACACCTCCATGGCTAGAATGTAGTGCATCAACACATAACAACAGCATCACTGGTCTTCTGCCTTCAATATTGAAGAAAAGGTTGGAATCTGCTTTACTCTCAGTAAAGCCTAGAGTCATCAGTAATCTATCCATCCTGTCGTACCATGTTGAACCTCAGGATATACTGCAGTCACTCCTTTTGAAGTAGAGCATCATTCTCCCTCTATCTTTTGTACTCTATGCACTGAAACATTCTGTACTAGACTGACAAGTAGCTTCCTCTACTACTAATATTCTATGCATCCATCTAGGATCACTGGATACCAAGATCCTCTATCTTGAACTTCTTCAAAATTTCTTCTCACACCCATATATGAGCTTTTAATCCTCTATCAACATTGTAGCATAGTTTCAGATATTGATCAAGCTCATTATCTATGTGTTATCCCAGGATGTTTTCATGTACTGCATGATGGAACTATGAACTTCTCTTCAAGTCTCGATACTGCATCCTAGACATCATTCTTCTTGAACTGGTCTTCCATTTCTTCTTGTTTACTTCTTCATAGCTGGAAGGTTCTTTATTAATTATGTCACTGCATTTATCATATTTATTCTTCATATTGAGATGTCGCCACTTCTTCTTTGGAACAAGTCTTGTCCTTCTTTGCTTGTAGGTGATTATGTACGCGATCTTTCCTACAAGTCAAATACATTTGTATGGTTAGAAACATTTCATAAGGAATATTCATACTGGCAAGTTCTTATGCATAAATATATGATCATGCAACTACTTTATCCAATACAACATTCATCCATATCTCACTGAAACTTTCTAGATGCCTTTCATCTCTACCAAGACAACATTGGGATTCTTTACTAAATCAATATGTCAGCAAAGAGGTTTCATTCTAGATAAGTAGCAATGGCGAGTTGTATAGCACCATGAGCTACTTACCCATCACATGCATATTAGTAGTATACTAACATTAATTCAAACATCCTATGATGCATAATACATCAACTAAATATAAACAAATGCATAACAAAACAATATCATGAAATGACAATTGAATACTTATTTTTATTTGTTTCATCAGTAGACTCCTTCTTGAGCCTTCAGCTTCATCATCTTCTTCATTCATAATAGCATCATTTCTTATCCAAATGATAAGTTGGATAAGAATTTTTTTAGGAGTTGAGTCCTTCATATTCCTCATCGCTTGAGGGATCTTCTTTGGATGGTGAGAGATTGATCTTTAGTTTCTCCCATATTCTCTTCTCTTCTTATGAGTCGAGCTTCTTCTTCTTCCCAGAGTCTGCTAAAGTTGATCACTTCCTTCTGGCACACATTCCACACATGAATGAATTCATGATCCTGGGAGGCCATTCAAGATGGCTATCACTACTTCTACATTCTCCATTTCTTCTTCTACCACTTCAAGTTGTTCTGCATCCTGGATCTTCACATTCTTCAACTGTTTTCTCAAAGCCATCTTCTGATTTATGTTCTTCCCTTCAAATAGCTTGGTAAATGAATCAAACATATTTGATGTCTTTAGTAAAGAAACTTATGGTATAAGTTGATCTGTGATTGAATCAACAATTATATTCTTGGCCTTGACTAATTTCTTCTTGTGTAAGGCTTCTAGCCTCATCTCCCTCCTGAACTGGAACCTCTCTACTTGTGCAGGTGTCCAATTCATTTTCTTTAGGGAGATCATATGCTTCCATGCTTGGAAGTTGTCAAATTCATTTTTAAAGGAAATTTCAACTCAACATGGGCCTCATAAAAAGAACTAATAAAATAATAGTTAAAATAATAAAATAATATTTATTAATTTTGGAGAAAGAAAAGAAAAAAACTACTTTTTTGTTTGTGTTTTTGACATATCTCCCCATTTTTTTAATCAAATTTCAATTAGGAGAGCTCTTTGGATGTATAATTAAATGCCTCATCCAACCAGTACCCACCCGACATACTTTTGACAGACCCCTCTACCACAAAAACAAGAAATACTTGAAAAAATGGAATGATGATGTCATCATTCCATTTTTTCAGGCATTTCTTGTTTTTGGGGTAGCAGGGTCCATAGAACGTATGCCAAGTGGGTACTCATTAGATGCAAAATTTAATTCCACATCCAACGAGCTCTCCCGATCAAAATTTGAGTAAGAACACGATGAGATATGTTGAAAATACAAACAAAAAGAGTAGTTTTTTTATGATACCTATCCCCAAATTTATATTAAAAAAGTGTTTAAGAACTATACGGTATTTTAGATTTAAATCAATTTCATTGGATAACACATGATGACATGGAATTTGAATCAAAGTTAAAAGGCCCATTTTGAGTTGAAATTTCCTTTAATGTTAGATCATACCGATTTGAGGTGTCCGTCCTCGTTCCGGAGCTTGGTGATCTAGGGTTTGCCAGAGAAACCCTAATTTTCAAAAATTGGAATATTTTAGATTTGATTGCATAGAAGGATAGATATATTCAAGCAAAGTTTTCTAATAAATTCTTTTTCTGAAAACAGTGGAGGGAAACTCCTGGAACAAGAATCCCTAGTTTTCCAATTTCTTCTGCAAAAATTCCTATTACTGTTTCTATGGTATATCTGAAATTGATACTCCTCTATGTCTAAAAATTTGTACAAAGGTATCCTGTCCTATCCCTGATTCAACACCATATGTTTCATCATAATTTTTTTACCAATTGGGACTTATGATTGTTTTCACAAGGTGACTTGTTACAGGTTTAATCAGAAGAGCAAAGTTGTACAGACTTCCATGTGTTGCTGGTTCATATTCTGAGTCTAAATATTGGACCATAATAAATTATAGTCCATTCCATTTCTAGAACATCTTCATAAATTTAATTTGGACCTTTGTATCCCAATATATAGCAATTCTCCCCAGGTGTCCTGTTTAGGGATGAATCGTGGAAGAGATTGGAACCCTAACTTGGAGGGATCATATCTCCTATAATATAGTGAAGCTGGGGTGGAATTTTGGAAATAGTGTAAATAAAGATTTTATATTTTTCCTCTACAATTTTCAGCTACTGAGACTTCGCCAATATTGGGATATACCGAATGTACCAAAAATTGGCAGTTTTAGTATTCAGGGTTTTTTCTAGCTCGGGGTCAAACTACGTTTTGACTTTCCTGGAGTTTCACCCGATCAAAAATCTTGAAACAGGTCTCTAAACTTTGATTTTGATGAGGATATAAATCCTATGCCCAGCTTACTCAATAATTCCTCTTCTGTAGAAAGCCCTAATTTCCGCACCAAAAACTGAAAATGCTTGGAATCGAATTTCGCTTCGACAAAAAGATGTGCCCTTCAATGGAGAGTCATCCTAGCATACTTTTGCTGATGGATTGTTGAGAGAGACCCAAAAAATAAGAATCCATAGCTTTTGTAGCTGCACAAAGTCTTTTTCTCAGGTTAGCTCTAATACCATGTTTGATTTTTACAATTCAATCCTAGCATTATCTTAGGATCTTTAAATGAGATAATAACATGCACAAAAATAAACACAAGAGACAAGAGACACAAAGAATTTTCCTCGAGGAAATCATAAAGGATAAAACCCCACAACTTCCTCATCGATATAATGAGCGCCAATGGTAGTAGTAAAACCTGAAAACATAAAGATGATCTCCACAGCTTCTGTCTCTCTCTCTCACAATGAGAGATATTATCCTCTCTCACTCATGCACCCCAATGAGTGAATGTGTGTTTGATAAATAGAGAGCCTCACTCTATATTTATATTCTTTCGTTCACTTGAAACCTACTCCAACATGTCATCCTCACTTAACAATTACTTACTAGAGCTGACATCTCTAGGAGTGTCTAATAACCCTAGTGCCCCACAACTTGTGGGGACTTTTACCTCTGCTCAAAAAGGAGGGTTAACCTTGAATTATATGGTGGGGACTATTGTTGTGACTTGCAATGACTCACCTAGGCTCAACTTCACTAGGATAGTCTAATAACCCTGGGGCCCCAAAATTGTGGGGACTTTAACCCTTGACCAATAGGAGGGTTACCCACAATGACTTGACATGACTTGTTTACATTATAGAAACTTCCTGATCGGAACATGGGGGCATGACATGACTCAATTACATTATAGACACATCGCAAAATAAACATTGGGGTACAATACATAAGATATACGGATGAATACATTCCGAAGTTACAAATACATCAACAACATAGACATAAACGAAAATACAATACCACATACAAATTGGGAACACATTCACAATAGGCATAATTCCAATGCATTGAATCTCCCTTCACATCCAGAAACTCAAACTGAAATTCCCCTATCGAGAGAAATTCACATATATAATAGATTCCCAATGGGAAAAAACCATGGATCAAAGATCGAATTCTCCTAAAGTGTAGACGTTATGACATAGCCCCAAAATTTGGAGATGCATCACGGGTCTCTTCCTGTAGGTATGAAATGTGTTTAGGATAGGTAGGAATCAAAATGCATGCACGACCCTCTTTAAATTAAACATGCAGACAGAAACCAAAATTCCCCAAGAATGCATCTAGACAAGGCAGGCCAAAACACCAAACGTATTGCACATTATATCAACAATAAGCATAATAAGTGTATCCATGGGGAGGCCCACGCTCCCCATTATGTATTTGGTAATGTATTAAGTAGATATATTAGATATTAGTATAAATAATGAGCAGCATTTATTGTGCTTGTTTTGTCCTCATCAATGAGGTCCCTTTGTAACTGTTATGAAAACACATCCAGCCTCCTAATGAAGCATTCAAATTTTCTTGTGCCACTCTAGTGTCTTACATGTTTTAAGGTTTTATGAATACTGTTTTGGTTCTGAGTTTTCTTTTAGGTTTCTCCATTGAGAGGTGAGGCTCTCCTAGCCTCACCTTCGATCTTTGCTACTAGATCTCACCATGAACAACAAATCAATTGGAATCAAAGTATTTCACTCCTAGACCTAGATTTTAATTAATTTATTTTTCTTGCTTTCGCTATCTAATGCTCATTTTTCTTAAAACCTATTTCCTGTAGTTCTCTGTTTATTTTTTTTCTACTTCTAGTTTTTTCTTCCAATTTTCCATCGCGCCCCTCCCCATGGCTGTGATATGGCCCTAATGCTAATTTTGAAAACCATTCATAGCGAAAGAATTTACTGTCCTCTAATCCCCATTTTTTGCAAACCATTTTCACCGCTCCACGCATTCCCTCCTTCCAACACACTGCCAAGATTTTATCCACTTTTTTGTTGCTTTTAGGCATGCTTCTACTAACATGCCCTCCATCATTTGTGCCTCCACCATTTTTCATCTTCTCTCTATCATCTTCTCTCCATCATTTTCTCTCCATCATCTACACCTCCATCATTGGTGCGAATACCTTACTCCACCCCATATCCTTGTCCATTATTGAATATCCTCCATCTCTATTGTGCCTACCCTCCAACACACTCACCCTTAAGAGTCTTACCCCTTTCCTTGATGAACATGGCCTCCTCCTACTGCTCATCCCCAAAATGAAGCAGCGGCATTGTTCATTGTTTTGTGTGTGAGAGTTGAAGACTCCCTTTAGTGAAAACCCTAATCCCGTGAAGACTTTACGAAGCATGTGAAAAATTTTGGATTCATATTTCTCTCTGCAACTGTGCAAAGTGCAAATGAGTTTGCTGATTGGGTCACCAAGGTACATCAATAGCCTTGTCAAATTATTTGTTTTCCCAATCCCCTCATTTCCCATTCCATCTAACTCATGTTGAAAAGGGGAAATGGTCATTTAATGTGAAAGGGGGTCGTGAGTGTAAAGAAATGATACCTTTATTTGTGTGGGAAGTTATCAGTATTTGTAATACTCATGAAGTTGTAGCAGATGTCATTTAAGTGGAATACCATCCATATTTCGTTTTGAAGGTGCTAAAGAAAATCTCCACTGAATAACTAAATTTCTCCATATGATATTCCATTATGTATTCCATTTTCATGGTCTTATTTGCAATCCTCATATTTATGTTCCTTGGTTCAGTTGAGAAATCTAGTACAAAATTCTTTTCCTCGTTGTTGTATATTTTGTGACCAGCATTTCCCCCTCCTTGACAATGCATCATAATATGATAGCATTGTTCTAAAATGTCAACAATATTTCCCTTTCCTTCATCACCCCATTGAGTTCCTAGCACTGCACATACTTGACTCAGGGATCTAACAAGATCTTCCATTTTCTCTCTCTCCTCAATAGCCTCGGTCTCCACGACATAGGCATTGCATTTTATCCTTCTACTCTACTGCGAAAACCCTAAATCCACTTCATCTACACAAGCACAGACCTCCACCATAAGGCATACCTTATGCAGCCTATGAAGTGCATTTCTTATCAGAGGAAATTTTATCACTATCTTTCATCAGCTAAAGTTCATAGGAGTTTGGAATGGCAAGTTGACTCACACTAATCTCATTCACATTTCTTCTATCAGCAGAAATTTAGTCATTGGAAATGACAACTTGAGGAAATATGAAAATGAGGTTATCCCTCTTGTTTGTATCATCGCAGCTAATTTTGACAGTCTATGGATATTCATCAGCCTTTGGGCCCATGGGAATGATGCACACTAACAACTTGGCATTTTTGCTATGCACATCTCGATTCAGGTTCAATTATTGGCACATGGCTAGCACATTGTCCCTATATCGGACTATAAAAAGGCTAGGGATACCTAATAAGACTATAATACTCAGGGTGGGAGATGATATGGCATGCAACTCTAGAAATAGCTATCCTTCTCAAGTGTTCAACAATGAGAACCATCAACTTAATCTATATTGCGATAATGTTGAAGTAGATTACAAAGGATATGAGGTGACTGTTGAAAAATTCTTGCATGTTTTGACTGGGAGACATCATCCTATTGTTCTTTGTTCAAAGTGACTCTTGAGTGATGAAGGTAGTCACATTCTTCTTTATATGACAGGACATGGGGGTGACCATTTTCTCAAATTTCAAGATTCTGAAGAGATTCAGATCGATGATCTAGCTGATACAATTGAAAAAATGTTAGAGAAATGCAGATATAAGGAGTTGCCGATACTTGCCAAGATCCAACACTGTATTCATAGCTTTACTCTCCTGGTGTGTTGGCAATTGGGAGCAGTTTGAAGGATGAAAACTCCTATTCTCATCACCTTGATTCTGATGTTGGTGTATTTGTAGTGGATCATTTTACTATTTACACCCTGGCTTTTTTCAAGAAATTGGACATGTATGACAACTCATCACTAAACAGTCAGTTTCAGTCTTACAATCCAAAATTACTGATGTCAAATACATATTATCGACTTCATTTGTATCCTCGATCTTTAGATAAGGTACCAGTTCCAAATTTCATTGGATCGGTGATGGAAATAATTCACACCAACTCTGCATATATCCTGTTTACAGGAAAAAAATTTAAAAAATTATTTGTCTCCCCAGTTCATAGTTCTCCAATTGATCAGATTAAAATTTCCAGATCTTCACCTACTGAGGTTGACTTCAATGACACAATCACCAAATATTTGCAAGCTGAACATAATATGTTTATCCACTTGTGGAATCATCTGGAACCTTCTCTAGATGAGCTTGGAGACACTGATATGCAAGTTCAATGTGGTGTTCTCAGACTTCTATTGCTTTTTATAAAATCCTCATGGGTTTTTCTACTAAACTTTGTAGGACTATTAATTACATCGCTTTGTACAAAAAAATCATGTTTGTACACCAACCTTTCCTTCTTTCGGATGCCACCATCCATCATTCCTATTAGTATTTTACAACAGTACCTCATGGCTCTTCAAGGAATTTTTTCCAGGACATGTTGGGTTCCGTGTGCCTCCACAACAGTTAGAAATGCTCAGCCCCACAGTAGTAACAACTACCGCTCACCGGCGAGAAGCACTCTCTAGCAAAGCCATCTTCAACATGGCATCTTCGACAATTGACAGAATTTCATTTTGCATTCTCTAGCAAGCCATATTCAACATGGCACGAGATTCCACAACCTTTCCATAGGGATCCATTCCCCTTAGTCCAAGCCCAGCAGTGATCTTGCATTTTTGGTTCAGATTTACTTTGCAATAGTATTAGTTCTCTTTTCAGTGGTTTCTCTTTCAATTCAATTTTTGTAGTACTCTACAACACTTTGCATAGTTTTGTTCCATTTTTGTTATTTGCAGAATCCTCCAGCAGTACTTTACAAAATTTTATTTGCAGAGAATAACTTCATGGAGTACGAGGTAGCTAAAATATTTTTGTATCAATCCAAATCACACCCTTGTGAGGGTCTCAATATCAGTTCATTTGTGAGTGGATACACAAGTCTCCTAGCCCCAAGGGTGCATAGATATCCACCACCAAGAGAGCATGTTCACAGATCTAAATCAATATAGATATTTCCCTCTAGTTTATTCACAGCAAGATGATGAAAAACAATGATATGCGAATCCCCACCTTCTCCCATATTGCAAGAGAATAGGTTCACACATCTAAAAACATACAGATCTCTCCCTCTAGTTGATTTACAATAAAGATGACAAGAGTAGCATCATGGGCATCCCCCACCTACTCACATCTTAGACCATCTACACACCGTCCAGATCTTCATCAAATTGAAACAAATCTCAGCACCTCTTCAACCTTTAGCATCTCCTCTTTGCAAGCATGGCTTCTAACTTAAATCGGGAAGCAGGAAAGTAGGGAAGCTTTCCACTTAAACTGGGAGGATTGGGCTATATGGGAGGCCCACACTCCCCATTATGTATTCGAGAATGTATTAAGTATATATATTAGATATTAGTATAAATAATGAGTAGCATTTATTGTGCTTGTTTTGGCCTCATCAATGAGGTCCCTTTGTAATTGTTATAAAAATGCATCTGGCCTCCTAATGAAGCATCCAACTTTTCTTGTGCCACTCTAGTGTCTTACATGGTTTAAGGTTTTTTGAATATTGTTTGGGTTCTGAGTGTTCTTTTAGGTTTCTCCATTGAGAGGTGAGGCTCTCCTAGCCTCATCTTCAATCATTGCAACCAGATCTTGCCAAGAATGACAGATCAATCCATATCGGCAATCATAAATCAGAAAAATTCAGATACAAATATCTACTCCAATACGGAATTAGAAAGCAAGAAGCAATTATTCAGCATAAATGAAAACACAAGAAGCCATTCTTCATTAGAGATCAATAACGCATGGAGCAATTTTTCAGCAGAGGTAAGAAAACACGCAACAAAAGCTCCTTCATGGGGTCTTCCTCTCCCCAACACAACTAGCCTCCACATCTAAAAGGAATACAGGAATGAAAACTCCTCCACGCCATGCCCCCCCCCCCCCCCCCCC
>LPNX010171519.1:16569-36601 GCA_001517045.1 Pseudotsuga menziesii
TTGCACTAAAAAGGTCGTTGTTTTTGCTGAGGTATACTGCCTATTTCTGGAGGTGTAGTAATGAATTAGAGGCATGCGCCATCCCAAGACTATATTTTAGTAAAATACCACTTCAAATTTCTCTTACTACAGTAACATTCAATTTTTTTTTACTCTATAATTAAATTCTATTTTGGGATTATAAATACTTTCGATGTAATTCCCCCTAAATTAATAATGGTAAGATTTCTATTTATAGAGTTATTCCTCCCTTGATTCTAAAGAATTCTCTCTCTTGAAATGAGAGTGAAATTTTATATTATCCTAAATATATAAATATTAAGTCCGAAACTTTTATGTGCCTTTCCCATATTTAATTTTCCAATACTTATCCATAAATCCCCTATAAGAACCTTTGTTCAAGTATTTATAACTCCTTTTTAGCCATTAGTTTATTCATAAGGGAATGTTTAATGTATGAATATATACTTATCCATGTATTAAAATACCTTATTGGCACTTTTGTGTAGATCACTTTTAGTGGAAAAAATATCCTTGACGGTAATTTTCTTCAAGAGGAGCTTTCAACTTCTTAATTAAAATTATAGGGATGTCTTCTTGGCACTTAATAGCATAAACAAGTATTCCAAAATTAATGAAAATGTCCTTTCTTTGATACCAAACGAGGAACATACTGACCCAAAACTTGTTAGTGGAGAAATCAACCTATTTGCGAGTTACTTCATCTTAGGATGACCCCATCAGGCTTAGCTCATCAAGGGAATTGTTATTCTCCATATAATTCCCGAGGATTCACTTGTTGTTTTAACCTTCCCCCTAGTAAATTCGTCCCCAATCATTCTTAGTCGCATTAATTTCCTAGTCTCCTAATGCAATACCCAAAGTATCAACGTGCAATACCCAAAGTATCAAAATTTTACTGTACTACAACTTACTATTACAATTCTTCCTAAGATTTATAACAACTCTTGCTTTCAAGGCCATTTTAATTTATCTAACAAATTATAACCATCAAGTAATTGATCCTCCTTTGTAACTAAGGAAACCTATGTAATTGTGATACAACTACATGAACTATTGTTAAGACTTTCGTCTAGAACTCAGTCTTGCTTCCAAGATATACCTGCACACCTATCAATTACACACATTTTTTGGAAATCCATATACTATTAAAAGGATCTTTTATGCATTTTCATTTCTCTAACAATCCTTTACAATTTATCCTTCTTTAAAAAATTTACCTGTAACTTTAACATAATATTCTTACCAATGCTAATCATGATATAGTCATAGAATTTGTGATTGATGTATCCTGTAGTGTACCTCCTATACCTCAGTGCCATTAGGTGTGAAAATGGTGAATTTTTCACTTCACTGCTACTACAAAAAGAATCAATGCTGTTATTGTCAGATGAAACATGTTCAATCCAATTAGATAAGGTCAATCTGTACACATGGAAAAACAGTCATTCGATGACTTACATCCATTCTCCTTGTCAAAAAATCAATCATGCAAAATACATTCCATTTACTACTACCTATGGCTTGGAATAGTTATCCTTAGGACTGGTAAATGATGAAAATGTCACTTGTAAGTCATTCATCGAAACATCATGAATCAAGACTAAGTTTCAAGTTTATCCTTGCAAACCTATCATTGAAAAATACTCGAGATACTTCATTAAGAAGGAATACTAAAAACCCAACCGAGGTTTTTGTTGTAACTATGTACTGCTAAGGAGATTTCTATTTTTCAAGTACCTTAAATCTTACTTATCCTTATTAAAGTAACAAATAAGTAATATGTTCCCCTTCACTGCAACTCAACATATAAGGCATTACAATTTATGTGTATCTCAGAGAAAGACTTCTGTTCAAAACATAGAAGGGGGCAGACATACACATTGCAATAATTTGTAATTTTTGTAAATTCTAAAGGACTTGAAATCTGAATATCCATCATGTTGCAAACTAGTCTTAAAGTGTTAAATCGTGATGCATAAAAAATCCTTCTTAACATCATGAATTTCAACATATATGAGCACTATTTCTTAACATCGTGAATTTCAACATATATGAGCAATCTTTCTTAACATCATGAACATATATGAGAAATATTATTTAATGCAAATCAATAAAAAAAAAACACAAGAACTAATCACACAGAGAAAATGATGTACGTGGTTCACCCCAAACTTGGGGTTAGATCCACCAATCCTTAGTGTCATGTAATATTATTTTCCAAAAGGGCTGTTACAATCCGCAACAACTCTGTTTCCTGCTCGTCTTTGGTTTAAAATTCAAGTAGTCCTCATAGAGTATTTCACTATCCCTACCACTGGATTCAATGAACAATCCTTTCAAAGAGAAGCTAGAGTTACCTCCCATACAAACTAATTATTAATCTTGGCTTTATGCCGCATACCCATGTGGACAAAGTAGGTTCTATGTTCAAAACTAACTCATCCTCATAAACCCATATGCAATTCCAGATACTATAATCGGAGTCCTATTGCTCCTTATTTCCTTTTAGTAAACAACCTTAGTGTGACACATTCGTCCTTATATCTATTTTCAAATCGTTAAGATAGATAGCCATCTTTATATCTATGTTCAATATTACTAAGGCTAGTCGCAGACTTTATAAGGATTTTATTAAGTCAAACACCTACATTCACTGTCATCAAGACTATCAAAAGTCTTTAAGTAAATTTTAATAAAATAAATAACTATCTTATAACTATGATTAATCATATCAAGGCGAGTCGCAGAATTTATAAGGATTTTATTATTTCACTGTCATCAAGACTATCAGCAGTATTTAAGTAAATTTTAATAAAACAAATAGTTGTCTAATAACTATGATTAATCATATCAAGGCAAGTCACAGATTTTATAAGCATTTTATTATTTCACCGTCGTCAAGACTATCAACAGTCTTTAAGTAAATTCTAATAAAGCAAATAGTTGTCTAATAACTATGATTAATCATATCAAGGCGAGTCACTATTATTAAGGCATATCATAATTACTTGTTCATTATTATTAAGTTAACTACCCAAACCCAAATGTACAGTAGCGTACAAAGCCATGGCCTAGCCAAAAAGGAATCACAGTTCAGAGTGGCAGCTCTAGAAAGCCATGGCCCAGATGAGAAAACGTTACAGTTCTTGTATCTCATGATTACGATCAGACCTATTCAGTCACTCACGAGGTGAAATGGGAGGATGTTTCAATTAAATCATGGATACAAGATGAAGGACGCCACGCACCCAACCTCTCAACTACCATGAATGTAAATGAGAATGTTCTTCTTGCGAGAAAGTAAGTCATTACCACTCTGATTAAAAATGAAATTAATAGAATATCTGATACACCTGGATGGATAGAAATTAGATAGGTTAAAATATAGATTCATGTTGGCTGGATAACCATGAGGCTGCGTCCATCATAAGGAAGTCACGGCTTCATCTGGGAGTAGTATACAAGTCACGGCCTAGCTTAAGCACAGATCACAGCTCGGTTGAGGAGTAGCACAAGTTATAAATCAACCTAGAAGCATATAGGGGGTCATGGCCCTCATCTAATAGCTAGCAGGAGGTCACGACTCAAGCCAGGTAGCAACACAAGGTCACCGCTCAAGCTAGATAGTCACGTAAAGTCACGGCTAAAAGTGTCTACAACACACTAGCAGACAGAGTAAAAATAAAGAAAGGGTCATGTCTTAAGTTGGACAAGGTTCATGCTCTGATTGGGCGTAACCTTCAAACAAAAAAAAGGCGTAAGGAAACCATAAGCGCATGCTGAATCTTCCATATGATATGATGGGGTTTGTGCCTTAGCTAGGTGTAGCTTTAAAGCTTAACAAAGGAATATAAAAAACAATGCATATGCTGAGATAACAAATTGGACCATCCAATGGAAAATAGGAAGCTGAAGCAAAATTTAAATTGCATATACCAAGGATGCCCATGCCTCTGAGTATTTGATCAATTGATGAGTCACCTCTGAGGATCTTCCATGCCCTATCTATACTCCAAACAATGCTATAGGATCCAACACTTTCCCAACCTTTTCCAAAATCCCCCCCGTGCCTCCCTTCCCCTCTACCTGTATATATATATATATATATATACTCACTTATTTCAATAAGGCCATCCTCTCCCACTTACCTCGGACAGGATTGCTAAACAAAGAATTTGGTTGTTGCGAATTGTTGGGAGGATTTTAGGCTGAGATTTCCCAAGATTATGGAAACTGTTTGTGCCCTAAACTTTGGCCACAACTGTCAGCATTCAGGGAGGATTTATTTCCCTCATTCAAGGTGAACTTCTCCTTCAATTAAGCCCAGATTTAAAGCATGGAAAGAAAGAGGATCTTAATTAAAAATTCATGTTATTATTTTTTTAAATAAAAGAATTAATCCTTCCTTTCCCTATAATAATTATTCATTCATGCCATTTTAATAGGAAGATGTGACCTATCATTGTTTTCCTTTTTCTTATGATATACTGATTCATGTCAACAGATTTAATCCATCTTTGTTATCTCTAGAAAGAATTAATCCATCCCTTAGATTTTATAGTAATAATAATTCATGTCCTCTTTATAAAAGGGATTAATGTCTAACGGACTTAATACTTTATGTCTCTTTTTATAAAAAATTAATCTAAACTTTTCGTTTAATACATGGATAGTTATTATTATAAATGTATGAGCACATATATTTATAATTCTTTTAACCTTATTTTTTTTTCTTCCGATTCCTTAGTGGAATCCATCCACTCTCCTAGTTCTTGTTGCGCCCTTGCATTATTAAATTTTCACCTAAAAAATTTTAGCAGGGGACTAGGGTTTTTCACTTACATTTTCATCTTTCGGGTTGCGTACTGAAGAAAGCATTATGGCTCCCAAACCATTAATCATGCAACCGAGTGGATTCGGTCGTCTGTTGTTTAAGTCGTGTCTTAGTCTCGCGTCTCCCAAGTCTATAGCTTCGAAAATCACATACAGGGTTCTACCGGTGGGGCCTTGTCCTTGAGATCCTCACTAGAGAACAAATACATTTAGAAGTTACAAATATTCGAAGGGAGTTTGACAGGGATGTTACATCCTTCCCCACTTAAGATAACACCATACTCGGTGTTCCAGCATTTTCTTTGACCAACTTTCCCTTTTTATTCGTCATCTTTTCTTCTTTTAATCTCTTCGTTTTGAATCCTAGAATATCCTTCATTACTTCTCAAGTCCCCTTCATTCAAGACCTGCAATTTTCTGCAACAAGTTTGGTCTCCCCAAAATTTATTTAGTAGACTTACATCATGAATTTATAATTCATCTTAAAAACATAGGCAAAAATTCTTTGTGCAACATCACAGTTACAATTTATGGAGTGCTTTCTAGCTTTTTACTGGTATCATGATACCCAATTATTTCCATAATGCAATTGATTCATCAATAAAAACATGATTACTATCCTTTGGGTGTTAGTCTTTATCACATTACACATTAAGCATGTAATAGTCTAATTACTCAGAATTTCGTTTAATCGTTTTATGTTCGTTATGTTTTCCAAACTCCCTTGAGTTTCCTTTTCCATTCTTGTGTGGAATTACAACAATTTTCTGAGTTTACTCTCTCTTTTAACCACTAGTTAAAAGTTTTCCCCTCAGTGACATCAAATAGCGTCCTGTCTTCCAGATGTCCAATTTTTGCCTAGGTCTTTTGCCACACCGTATCCCTAACACCAATGTGCTCACGTGGCATTTGCTTGCCTAACACCATATTGCTCCTGCAGCATATATGCCTAACACCAGTGTGCTCACGTGGCAATCACTTTCCTAACACCACGGTGCTCCTGCAGCATCCAAAGTTTTTCCTTGTTCGTATTAGTATAAATTTTAACCTTGCTTATTGTAACGCACACTCCTTGGTGCTTTCATGACTTTGCTCTTATTGTCCCGATGCATGAATCGGCTACACGGTCATTCAAATCATTCATTGATAAACCATAATTTCATTAATTAATCATGAGCATAAGTTGCAGCAATTTTACCACCGTTTATGATTCATACCACCCCGTGAATCATCCAAAATAACTCCTTACTCGTTTCTGAGCCATCGAGCGCAATTTTGTATATGCAAGTGGATTTATATACCATAGTGTATGTGGATCATGACCACAGTTATACTCTGGGTAAAATTATGCAATGTCAGTATATAAACATCATAATCCACAGTAAATCCTTGGTTTATGAAACCTCAAAATTCGACAATAAGTAAAATCATCACCCATTTCCAAACTCATGTTTTAAACCAGTGAATATTTTTACTAGCCTTCAATACTGGCTAATAGAATTCCTTGCATAACCCTGCACTGTTAGTATATCATTTTCAAATACTAATAGCAATGGTACATCTCTACTCATATATCTTGGGATAGTTACGAGTGAAGGGACACTTAAATATTATGTGACAATAATGAGTGATAAGTTTAGACAGGTAAGAATATTAAGCGATAACTAGTTCTATTTGCCTATTAGTATCTTTTTAGAGGAAAAATATAAATATCAACAGGACTCATCTTTTGGGTAGGCACCTTCCTTGGTAGCCATCTATGCATACACTGGTAAATATTTTGCATGGACAATGTTCATTGAGGTTAACAGTAGGCTTAAAATACTATTTTTCCTTAATCGACCTACTCCAATTATCGTAGACAAGTAATAGGTCACAATTATCATGGTAAAAAAATTTTAGAGTTCGAGAATGATGATTATCTTCATAAATTGCAGCCATGATGCTTTGCATATATCATGTCTCTATTCCTGTGCATACTTGTTATAATAATCAAAGTATGTGCAAGATGTACTTACCCCTCGATAACATGCATCTTGATGTACCAGAAAATTAGCTGTGCATGAAAACCTTGTTAATTTTGTAATTAAGGTTTTAAGAGGATACTCATCACCTTGTCTCAGATTGATCATCTTATCAATTTCTAAATTATCAATGTCGTGCTTCCTTAATTCAGCAACGGTAACATTCAAGATATTCAACATGATCTCTTTACAGCGGTACCATCCCGTCTTCACAAAATTTACCATGAACCTAAAATTGAGTTGTTAGCACATATAACATAACCATTAGAGAAGAAAATTATTGCCAACAAACAAATGAAAGGATTTTCTGCCATGTTATAGTTTTGTCAAATAAGACTATTTACCACTTATCTCTAAGCCCTTTCGATTCTGGTTATACTTCATCGAGTTTAATTCATTAAGTTGCTTATATTTTCCATACTCCTTTTCTTCTACCAAGGTACTTTGATTTCATAAAAACGCAATTCAATTTGAACCAAAGTAGTCTAACTTTAGAAGGCATTCATTGCATTTCCTTTCAAACCATTTCAATTGTTTTCACAAGGAAACCCTAAAATTACGAAGTTCCTTTTCCGGTAAGATTGCTTGATATTCTAAGAAGTCATTAATTTCTCAAATAACTTTCAACGACAACTAATTGCATTGTGATTT
This sequence comes from Pseudotsuga menziesii, assembly GCA_001517045.1. Classification (NCBI taxonomy): domain Eukaryota; kingdom Viridiplantae; phylum Streptophyta; class Pinopsida; order Pinales; family Pinaceae; genus Pseudotsuga; species Pseudotsuga menziesii. The sequence continues at coordinate 24,102 of LPNX010171519.1, forward strand.
ATGTTAACCAATGTCCATTATATCGGAGTATCTCTAGTAAGTACAGTTTGTCATATTAAAATAACATATATTATAGCATCATGCATGGAGGTAGAGTCATGTATGATATGCCACTCAAATTCTAGTACTTTTGAAATGCTGAGGGTAGATTATACATTAAATGAGGAATTGTTCTCCTTAACGTAAATCAATGGGGTTAAATATATTTGGTCTCTTTTTATATGTTTCTTTTAATTGGATCTGTTCTCCCCAAATTCAAAAATGGACAAGCACCATCTTTTTGGTAGTCCAAACACTTTATTGTAAGGGTCCTACATAAATACATATTGTACTTACTAAGACTTTCTTTCACTAATGTTAACTCTACTTGAGTTGTATTTAGGAACCATAAAAAGGGTACTTATCTCACTTATGATGACTCATTCGTCAATTAACCCGCAACTGTCTTCATTTAATTTATCTAGGAAGAGTTTCATGGTTAGTGCAGACATGAATAAAACTGAATGAATTCGCTCAAATCAGCATATGAGACTTTAGCAGGGGATTAAATTTTCTCCTAAAAAATTTTCGCAGGGGACTAGGGTTTTTCACTTACGTTTTCGTCTTTCGGGTTGTGTACTGAAGAAAGCATTATGTCTCCCAAACCATTCATCATGCAACCGAGTGGATTTGGTCGTCTGTTGTTTAAGTCGTATCTTAGTCTCACGTCTCCCAAGTCTATAGCTTTGGAAATCTCATATCGGGTTCTGCTGGTGGGGCCTTGTCCTTGAGCTCCTCACCAGAGAACAAATACATTCAGAAGTTACAAATATTCGAAGGCAGTTTGAGAGGGATGTTACATATCCGAGTTTAAAATTTGCATGTGTCCTCTCAATGGAGGAATATTTATATTGAGCCTTCACTTATCATTTTTGTAACATATCATTTTCAAACACAATCCAACATATAGTGATCTGAAATTCTTATATGAACTATGGGACTCTAAGTGATTTACAATTATTGGTTCAATTATTAAACTTAGACCATATGTATCTATTATCAATGGTGTAGAGTCATGGATTACCATCTCCTTAAGCAAAAGTTGCTCTGTCTAAAGGACTATCCATTACTTATTTCTAACTAATGAAACCGAAGAGGCACACTTCTATGCATTTTAATAGTACTTCTTTGCAGTCTTCTATCCAAATCATGTTTGATGACAATGTCTTAATGTTATTCCAAATGATTATTAATCATATCCTTAAGGGATGTAGTACACAATCATTTTGTCAGTAAGTTCCTTTAGAGAAAATCTTGTATGTGGATAACATCATTATGATAACAAATAATTTTCTCTTGATTATCCTTCATAAAGTATTTAATATCTAGACAAGAAAGGAGAATTTTGCAAGATAATATAAGGAAAGAAAAACATAAACCATTGAGACACAAAAATTAGAGAGAGACATGAAGTACGTGGTTCACCCAATCCATGAGATACGTCCACAAAAACGGTCACCTCATGTGACCTTTATTAAAATCAAGGGTTGTATTTCCACAACATCATGGTTTCCAAAATTCTCTTTCTATTCTTCTTGCATACTCTCTCTTCAAGAGTATCTCTAAGTTATATACAAACAGAATGAGCTATATACAAACATAACTAGAGAATCTCTTGTTTAACAAAAGTATATTGCACCGAGGTGGATAATTCCCTCATTCTCTATGTAATAATATGAAAATAAATGTTTGTACCCTTGTTCAAGTTCAATTTTAACACTCCCCTTTTCTTATCCCCTTTTATTATCACCCAGCATTACTTTATCAAGGCTACGGTTGTGCCTTAGTTCGTTAACACAAACTACAAATAATAAAACGTTGTCGGCGTACTCGAAACAAGTTAAAAACACATTAGTAGCACCCTATGCAAAATATATATCCATATAGTGGTTCCTTAATATAGGCATTCTATACGCTTAGAGCATATCCCTACTGGACCCTAGGGAACGCCTTACCCCAAGTTATAGTTTCATAACGAGAATAATATTCGGAACATAATTAAGCATCTAGCAATAAATTTTTGACTAAGATATATGCCTCTTATTTATAGGTTCCTTATTATGAGAACTATCCTCAACATACTGAATACCTATTAATAAGTTCTCTTCAACCAAAACTACTTTTCTTATTTATATATTTATATATATATCCTTCATCATGATTCATTCTCGCAGGTATAACCATACTTGTAAACCTTGTACATTGTGGTACTTTACTTAGCTCTTAATCAATTTTAGGACTCGATTTATGTTTCCACCTACTAAGGCCATTTAAAAAGTACTCTAACAGCAACTATGACTGGAAGGATGCTCTGCGTTTGGAATGCTCTTCTAGACTAGAAGGTTTTGCATAATCACGAGACCATGACAACATGACTTAAATTCAGATTTAAGATTTCATGGTTAGTAAGGAGATCGACTTAGCCATATGTATACTAATTGATATTGAAGCTTAGATTACACAAGAAACTTAGATTAGAGGTGCGTTTCCCTATTGAAATCATTGTAGGGGTTTACTCCTTGGATTTAAAAATTATGCACAAAATACAGTGAGACCTTTAACCTATCCCCAAATATTTTGGAATGGTTATGATTGAAGTTGATATATCTATAAGATCAAACCCCAAAAATATCGTTTAATTTTAGGGACACTATCCTTACAATTTTTATCTGGTCATAGTAAAAAAATATTCAGACAACAGACTTCATGGAAATGCAGACCATATTAAGCGGTGTCTTAAAACACCTAGATCAATTTTAAAAAGGGTAACCCAAAACGATGTAACGCTAAACTAACCATAGACAGCCTCCCGTATCTTTCTAGGATGGTAATCTCATAAACAAAAAGAGACTAGTTCCAAGGAAACCAATCAGGTGAAAAGGCACCAGAGTGTAAGCTTATACCAACTAATGCAAAATGCAACAAAATTTTCGAAGCAACACTACAGAAAAATGATGAGAGCAACATCAGGCATTCTATAAGTCATGCATGCCTTTGGAAAACACCGATCTCATGTCGTGACTGATGTTTGCGAACCCCATCAAATCGAGTACCCTCCAACGTAGAGGTTGGCCGATATTTGAATCTTTCGTTAATAGTGGTTGCATCAATGTTTTTTCATGGAACAATAATTCCACCTCTTAAATCAGAAGGAACCCCACTTGCTCCATATTCCTACTAGACACGACATCCTACCCCTACACAAATCGCTCTTAGCTTGCATCGCAGAAATTCATTTACAAATATTTGGGAGGGTTGTGCAGATCTTTTTCTCCCCCTTCTCAAGTTTTTTCCCTTTAAATAACAAAAGGGGTGGAAACATTCTTCCCCACTCTGCTCCATGTTTCCACAAGTCACGGCAGAAATCCTACCACTAAATTTGTCAAGGAAGGTCTCCCTCAAATTCGTCATCTAGTAATTATATGAATTATCTAAAGGCATGCATCCAGCCCTAAAGCGGAATTTTCCCTTTATTATTCATTTTCTTCCTTACTAATAAAAATATTCTTTCTTGAGTAAATAAAATGGTCAATACAAATTTTTTGTGTTGTATACTTAAGAAATTATTTTTCTAAAAGAGTATTTAAAACCATGACTTTCACTTGTCACAGGAGGGACAAAACTCCTTATAATAGGTATTTATGCATTATTTTATCAATGGTTATTCCTAAGTATTTTTAGGATTATTTTTCAATGGATATGAATATAAGGGATCCTTGTTATGATTATGAGGGATCCTTACATGTTTAACATTTACACACTCAAAAGTTCAGCCATAACTTACTTTTCTTCCAAGGTAAGAAATACCTTTCTTCTAGTTTTTCAAGGATAAAATGTATATACCTGAACAAGGATCACTTGGGACGGATATATATCTAGCCAAGGGATCATCTTGATCACGGATTACTCCTGTTTAGGTTTACCCCTAAGGCTTAGTTCATTGAGGGAAATCTTTATGTTTTCTCTGATTTTCCCAAGTGCTCGACACCCTTTCCAATGGAATAGCCCATCGCTTGTCTTACACCTTGTCTTCTTGGTTGGGTTATCTACAACCTTGAGTTCTTATATATATACATATAACCACACCACCAATGGGAGTGCGCTAAAATGGCATGCGATAATTATAATTTACTCTTCATGCCTACCAATGCAAGCATCCCCTTGTGTATATACATACATAATTTACTTCATATATTAATCACATGTATGCCAAGTATAGTATATGTCTCTATGGGTTAGTTGGGGTAGATGGTATTTATTAATGAGGTGAGCTGAAGGTGTTTTAGTTGGGATAAGTTTTTTTGGACTAGGAATCCATCATAGGGGAAAACCTTATCCCTAATATTGCCATAATACAAATGATACATAATACCATGGTATAAATTTTATATCTTTAACAGTTCATTTTTAGCCCTTGTGGGTTTAGTTGGTCTATTGTTAAGTTGTGTCATTAAATCATATAGGAAGCATACTTTTCTTTCTGGTGGGGTCTTGGCTTTGAGATCCTCACTAGAACAAAGTACAATAAACATTTGTGACCATAATAATTAAAGTTATGTAAGAGGGATATTCTAGTATGTGTTTCTTGGTAGAGGTAGAGAGGGGGTGTTACAACTGCAAGTTTTTTTCTCTAAACATTGTATGCGAGTGGGAGTTTGAGGTGTAACCACATTTTATTTACTGCATGCATGTCTTAAATATAATGCAATCCTTTTATTTAAGCAAATAAATGCATTGGGGAGCTAGGAATCATGCCCAGTTTTTTATCTTCTTTGTTTGCATTTTTTTATGTAAGTGTTGTAGGGAATACTTCTATGCATGCATCCTTAAGATAATGAATGTGGGTGGTATTCATAATGTGGCTTGGATACTTGATATTTATATCTAAAAACATCATTGTGTAATTCTTTTCTGGCTGTGATACAGATCTGTGAAGGGTCCAAGTGAAATCCATTGTTGTAAAGAAGATATACCAACTTACCTAGGTATACATGATAAATTTCTATGCGTTTTGATGTGGAGAGGATCGTTGAGAACCTAGAAGGTCTAGAGCCATATTCGTGTGCATTTCAACTTATTACAAACCTACCCTAGTGGATTTTTCACCTAACTCTTGGGTGGCTCTCGGCAGAACAACATACGGTAGATGGAGCTAATGGTTGGGAGGAAAGTTACAGTCAAGCTTCGAGTCGCTTAAGTCATTTTGAGTCACTTGAGTAGTTTTGACTAGTCTGCTTAAGTAAATGTTGTATGTTGTATGCTTGATTAATGTGCTTAAGAAAAATGTTGTGTTATTTTCAATGAATGATGAGTATGGTTAAGTAAACATTCTAGTCTTATTCATGCTTCACATGTTTTTAGTTAACTATTAGTATTGATGATATTTCTCCAAATCTTTTATGATATTCTATGTTTAGTGACAAGTTGTGATTGCAGAGTATGTGTCGCAAGGGAAAAGTGGGAACCTTATAAGAATTATTGTTATGGAATGTACTAACCATAACTAAGGAGCATGATGATTTAGTGTCGTTTTATTCAAACAACAGCTTTGTAATCCAATGTTTTGTATATGTAGTGGCATTCATTGTTATTTAATGAAATACTAAGAATCTCCTAATACATGTGTGTGTTGAATTACTTGAAGTTTTGGAAAACATCACAAAGACATACTTTATTACTCATGCAAGGGAAGGGTAAGAGCAAGTGTGTGAACCCAAGGGAAATGTGTATATGATAACATTTATATACTTTGAATATTCTTTTTTATTGTGTTTAGTAAGTGAAGAAAGTTGTCCTTGAATGCAATAGAAACAACAACCTTGAATGCCTTTTCTAAAGTATGATAAGGATTTATGATATTAGTGATAGTGGAGATTTACAATCTTAGATGGCTTATGTTGGCTATATTGAGGTATCCATATTAATTAAGGATCATATTGTAAAAATTAAAAAGATATATAATATGTATTTTGGGAATGGTTGTATTTTTAATATAATAATTCTTGGGATTGGTTAAGCTCATTATTCAATGGGATTAATTAAATTGGTGTACCCAAAAGATATAAGTTTAATTTTTCCACAACATACCCCAAATATCTACAGATAGTTGTATGAGTATGTTACAATCCGTGCATTTTTAATTATAGTGATAACAACACAGCTAACCATAATAATCACCTCATTATTGAAAATTAGACAATATATATTTATTTATAGATCCCTATGATTTAAATATCATACCTTAGACATGGTTCTAATAGTCAAAATCATATCAAATTTATTTGTGGGTTCTCTAGATGTAAGACCAATCATTTGGAAGGAAAATTCATTTTAGAACAATAGGTCTAGAATCAACACATTTTGTCATTCAATCTTGGTAGTCACTAATTATAATTCCCTAATAATTCAACTAATTTATAAGTCACCATAAGAATACAATAAATATATACACACATACTACTTCTTTTATGTCACAACCTTAACTATATCAGTTTAATCAAACCACATATCATCCCTTTTAAAGACACATTATTCCTTTTGAACATTAATGCATATATAATTATTAATAACATTTTATCTTTATATCACATAAATTACTTCAACACTATCATGATCCCTAAGTTTTAACTATAAATGCCTATAATTATAATTCTAACAAAATTTCACTAGTCATAAATTTATAGTCTATAATAAAAAGTGTAAATTGAGAGGGTATCCATTTCATCGATTGATTAACTATATCATAACCTATTTTATTGGACTTTACATCACTTTGAATAAACTCAAATAACAACTTCTAATTAAATAAAGTATGAGTTATAATCTTATTTATAATTCCATCGCAGTATTAAAATTTTTATGTCTTAAACTATTTTTCATAACATTAATATCAATATTTATTTAAACAATAAATATGTATAAAAATTTTCTGCTTCCTACATTTTAATCATTTCCAATCTATTCATATTTATAAAACAATTTGATTTAGCAAATGCTTTATTTTACCATTAGAATGCATTCTTTTTACAAACCATTAAGCTACATTCCAATCTTATTCCATATTTTATAGTAGTTGTATGGGTGTTAGATAGTAAGGTTTTGTATGGGTGGAATGGTGTTTCATTTACTGATTTTTCAAATTCTGGAAAAGAAGGTTCGAGTTTATGTATAGTTCCATATATTTCTCCAATACAATAAAACCTAAAAATCCCCATTTTAATCAAAATCCTCATGTATAGCACAATATTTATATTATACATGAATCCAAGATGTAATAAGATTAGATCTAAAAGATTTTTTTAATAAAATTGTTTTATATATTTTTATTTTTATGGCATTTAATAAAAATTATATATATTGCATACCTACAAATATATAAATAGAGTTTTATTGAATCTTTTAAGTTTTATTATTATCTTTAGATGTAAAAAAAACAAGTACCATAGTTTTGAATAATCTCATTATAAGTGGAAGGTCCACCCAAAATGAATCTATCACTTACAAATTTTTGGACAGTATAAATCCATAAACTTACACCCAAAGTCTTAATAAACCAATTACCTATACTATACTATGGTATTAGAGTAAAAAAAAACCTAAATTACTAACTATGAATCTTATTTGACAAACGACACGTAAGTACACCCAAAAATGTGACATCTAATTTAATTTAATGGGTCCACACTTCTTAACAATACATAAGAGGATTATTTCGGTTATCCTAGATGGCATGCAAAAGTGTAACTGGGGTAAGCACTAAGACTAATGTCAATAGATAAAATAATAGGTTGAGAGAACAGATAGTCGACAAAATCCATAATGATTGGCGATATCGATCTCAAGTGTAGTTTATTTCAACATCATACCCACATGACCAAACTAACTACTAGCTCATAGTGCATTACATGCAATTATTACATATCTAAACATCCAACTTTAGAGTAAAACTGCCAACTGACTTGTCGAATGGTTACTTGCTGGAGGCAAATTGATGAGACTAAGGTGACTCACATATGAAAAAATCTACATGATCAGTTGGTTAAGTATTTATGTCGGATTCACTAGTTAAGAATCAATGAAATTACCGAGTTAAAATCGGTCATCACTACAACAAGTCGGTAATTAATGATATGTTAGGTGATCGCCAGATCTTCCCTTGATTTATAAGAGTTAAAGGTAAGCGAACATGGTTTTCCCTAGCATGATCTCCCACTATCAGATCAACCTATGTTGCGTATAGAGCAAGGTGAAGCTATGAGTTGTTAAGTGTGGAAACATATGGTAAACATGCCACTTGGCACATGTATGTAAATTTTCTAACCACAGTCTTCCAGAAAATTTAAGCTCGCATTTTATTAAAACAACTTTTGTGATTGTGTGAATTACACTTTTTTATAATTTTATCAAGTCGGACCCTTCTTTTAAGCAACAAGAAAAACTAAGCTTAATACGAAAGAACTGCAATGGCTCTGTCGTTGTCCCCAAACTTCATAACAAAGAGTATATAGTCTAGTTTTAATCAAACAGGAAACTCCGTCGTGAGAGCCTTCTTTCCTTTGTGTGAATGTCTCTACCTAGTAAATGATAGATTCCCAAATCTTTGACTTTTCACTTCTGGTGAATGGTTTTACATAATGATAGACTAAGAGAGGGAACATTTGGATGGGACCGTTCTCTCTATTTATCAACACATTGCAACCATTAACAATGTAGTAGGAACATAGTTTATTTCTTGTTTTTGAGATCGGTTTTGTTAAACTTCAATGGAACCAAAAAATATCTTCTCCTTCGAAGCATGTGACAATTACATTAACATGACATATATACTACCACAATACCATTGTAAATAAAGTAAATAATATTGTACTTGGTGCATAATTCTAACTAAACAATTCAATTTTTTTTTAAATTATCCAATATATAAGATAAATATATAACATGTTTAGGATTGTTACCAATTTTCTAATGGTAAAAGAATAGATGTAGTTGTTAGCTATGTAGCTCACTTAATCTAACATAGCTATGTAGTTGGTATATAACAGTGATACTTTAGAAATATTAGTGACAAAAAAGAACTCAAGACGATAAAAACATAATAATGAAAGAATTCTAAGTTAAAATTCATTGAAATTATTTTCTTATTTTTTGAAATTTAAACTTTGTGATGTTTAAATTATGGTTTTAAATTTATAAATAAACTTAAATTTTTTTAACACCTATATTCTAAAAATTTAAACATGGTTATTTAGAATTTTGAAAATTTTTCCATTTAAAACAAACTTATCCAAAAACCATACTAATGATGATGGTCTGATGTGAAATGGCTTAATCATCTTTTTTTAAATAGCCATTTAAAAGAGAGTCGTTGTTAAACATCTTTTTTAAATATCCATTTAAAAAAGAGTCGTTGTTAAAAAATATATCTAGCGTGCTTTTAAAAAGGTAGCCGTTGTGCTTTTATCTTCTGTGCTTTTAGAAAGATGGCGGTTGTTAAAAATCTATCTAGTGTGCTTTTATCTTCTATGTTCTATTCTTCAGGGATGGGTTCTGGTTTTCAATCTACCTAACGTTTCTTTACCGTTCAATCGCTCGCGAGTCGCCTCACTTCCAATACCAATTTGTTTTATAATTCTCGCCAACCAACCAAATCCAAAGCCATGAAATGAAATCCGATAATATCTATGTCCCCGCCATCCATTCCATTCTAATTGGCCTTGGTCACCGGTTCCAATTCCTGCACCTTCATTATTCTTCTCTCTGAAGATGGCAATATCTCCATGCTGTGAGAAGGCTCATACTAGCAAAGGGGCCTGGACTTCAAAAGAAGATGCTCGCCTCATCGTTGGAATTCAAGCCCATGGCGAAGGCGTAAGGCGCCTGGCGTTCCTTTCCTAAGTTCGCAGGTTTCTTGCTAAACCTCTGCTTCTTCAATGGAATTAATGAGTAGCAATGGAATTAATGAGTAGCTGCTTGCAAATTTATGTGTGGAATTATATAAACGTTTGCATGATTTTCCAATCGCAGAGCTGCGGCTATGCCCGAAAAGCTGCAGGCTCTGGATAAACTACCTGCGTCCCGATCTGAAGCGTTGGTACTTCTCTGAAGAATAAGATGATCGTCAAGCTGCACTCCCGCCTCGGAAACAAGTAAGTAATTCCATCCGCTCTGTTTGTTCAATCAATTCCGTTTATTAAACCCCAATCAGGGGCTTCAAATTCCTTCAAATGGCAAGCTTAATTTTGAACTGAACTTTCTGTTAGGCACCGATTTAATATTGATTGTGCTGTGAAACTGTGCAGATGGTCTCTTATTGCAGGGCTTTTGCCCTGACGGACGGACGAGATACGGAACCACGGGAACAGACACATGAAGAAAAAATTATTAAAAAGGGGATTCGAACCCCAGTCCCATATTCCCCTCAGCTAGCCCAACAACAGCAACACAACCTCCACATCAGTTCCCGTCCCTAAGCATGGAATTCCCGAGCCAGCGGACGACTTTGAATACAATCGATCTGAAATCTTACCGATGCAACTGGTCGCTTCTAAAGCTGAAAAGCATCCCGAGCTGAATCTTCATTTATGTGGATCGATGCGGATGCCGCTCTTTGATACGAGTAATTACTACTTTCATGAATCCAGAGCGTCATTCACCATCTTTGGAGTTACAGGTATTTAAAATTTTGTCTTCTATTCAATATATATAATGGATAGTCAGGTGTTATTGGGTTTCTATACATAATTGATTTATTTATGTGTTTATGGTTGGTATTGGTTGTTTTCGAATACATAATAATCGATTTATTTATTTGTTTGCGTTGGTTCTTCTGTATCTCTCCAAGAAATTACCCTTCTACTTCCTTTCTTAACCGTATTTGATAGGAATTTTAATCTTTGGAAACAACGGTCAAATATCTTTGTATACATTTACTTGGTTTGCAGGCAGAGTTTATTTGTATATATATTACTTGGTTTGTATGTAATACTCTGTTTATTTTCCATATTATTTGTTTTTTTAATGGATTAATTTATTTCTCTGCTTTGTTATTCCAATCTAAATTTTTTTATCTTCCCAAGAACTCACCCTTCCTCAAGAACTCACCCTTCCTCAAGAGAAGGAAACCATGGCGATGACTCATACAAATTTTTCATGTCTAAATTGTCTTTGATAAAATTTATCAAAACAATTATTTGCCAACCAAAACAATTATTTGCCAACTCGTCAGCCATTTTGTTTCTTTCCCTACAAACCTGAGTTGGAGTTGGAGCATTTGTGTTGCTCTAACTCATTTGGTTTCGTATAGGGTATTGATATTCGTGAGGAAGGGTATTTGATATTCATTTAAAACCGTGAAGGACCACAATGTAAAGTATATTTGGTTGATCTTCATTGGCGCAAACTTGGATATCATTTTTTATTTGACGGTTAAATATTTTCTTAAATTGGTAAATTTATATAAAATGTTTCTTTTAATTTACACAATTTTCATCTCTTAATTTCTATTTCGTTTTAATGTTACACGTTTTTAATTTATGAAAAGAGGCTGTAAGTGTTTGCAATTTTTTGTTTTTAATTTTGAGAATTTGTATTTAAATGTTTTCTTAATAATCTTTTAATGTGTGTGTTTTTTTATAATATTTATGTTTATTTAATTAAGAAAAAATAGATTATAGGATACATTTATAGAACATGCATGAATCCAATATTTAGTGTTTTTTTTGCCAATTAAATTATTTGTATTTTTAATAAATGTTGTGCTCAAAAATGTTTTTTAATAATGTGTATTCAAGTTTATTTAATTAAGAAAACATACATTAGAGGATACACTTTATAGAAGATGTAAGAATCCAATATTTAGTGATTTTTTTTGTTAATTAAATTATTTATATTTTTTTTACTCTAAAATATAAATGTTTATTTATTAAAGTTATTGATGTGTTTTATATGCTATTTAATTTATGTTAGTTTTAAATAAAGATAATTATTTAATATAAATATTCATCTCTATATAAAACTATTATTTTTTTGCTTTCAAATTTTGTTTTCATTGCATTGTAAATTCACTTGTACAAGGGACACATCATTCTTAATGTGGGGGTCAAGCATCTACCATAATCTCTATTATAACATTAAGCAAAGGAGGGAGAGAGAGTGCAAGAAGGGAGTGTGTGAGAAAAGGAGGGAGGTATGGAAGGGAGAAAGAGGGAGAGGGAAAGAGAGGTGGGGGATAGGATAGAGATTGATCCGGGGAGATAGAGAGAGGCAGAGTGATAGAGGGAAAGGGAGTGAGATAGTGTAAAGGAGAGAGAGAGATATATGGGGACAAGCAGAGGGTGGAGAGAGGGAGAGGGTGAGATGATGAGAGACAAAGAGAGAGGGGGAGGGAAAGGGGAAGAGAGAGAGAGAGAGAAAGGGAGAGAGCGAGAAAAAGGGAGAGGGAGAGCAAAAGAGAAGGAGGGGGA
>LPNX010171596.1:0-12935 GCA_001517045.1 Pseudotsuga menziesii
AAAAAATTAATTCCATTTAAATTGAAAAACAATTTAAACTGTTACCTCTTGGCTCCGACATTGTGACGAGGTTGGGTTACTTGGAGGTGCTTGGGTTGCTTTGGGGTGACGGTTGCTGTTTCTCGGTCGAGCGATTGAAAATGACGGCTGGGGCCCCCGCGGGCCCTTTTTATAAATTTTTTTTGAAAGAAGCACCTCGGTCGAGGTATGTACCTCGACCGAGTTAATACCTCAGTCGAGGTATTTACTAACCCTCGGTCGAGGTTTCAATACCTCGACCGAGGGTTAATAAATACCTCGACCGAGGGCTAAAAAAACCCTCGGTCGAGGGCTTTATAAAACCTCGGTCGAGGTGTTAATACCTCGGTCGAGGGTTTATAAAGCCCTCGACCGAGGTACGTTTTTATGTTTTTGGCAAGATGCGCTTGCCAAAAAGTGTTACCCAGGTCCGTGGATTCACCCATGTCATTGACTATCTCAATTATATCTTCATTTTCAGTCTATCATGGAAGAACATGTCAGATAGCTTCGATAAGTCTTCGACACTCTCCAACAACATCGACTATATCTGAACATGGAAAAATGCTCATTTGCGATGACCAACATCAAATATTTGGGGTATGTAATTGAATCTGCAGGCATTCATGTCGACCTCGAAAAAGTACAGATCCTCAAAGATTGGTCCATTCCATGAAACATTCATGAACTAAGAAGTTTTCTTGGTTTGGTGAATTTCTATCAACGGTTCATACTTGGTTTTAGTCACATCGCATGGCCTTTGAATCAGTTGACTAAGGGAAATGGGAAACTTGTCTTCAAATGGGCACTGACACAACAACAAGCTTTTGAACAACTAAAAAATAAGCTTTGTACTACACTAGTACTTGTGTTAGCTGATTTGCAAAAGCCTTTTGAGATTGAGATGGACACATCAGACTATTCTCTCGGCGCAGTGATCACTCAATCAAGTCACCCAATCACGCTTCATTTTGAAACTTTCAACGACACTGTTTGAAGGTATTCGATGTATGAAAAATAATTGTATGCCATTATGCAAGCTATTAAACAATAAAGACACTACATTCTTGGTAAGGAGATGGTCATCCTCACTGACCATAAACCTTTGCAATTTGCTCCATCCTAGTTGAAACTACAAAAAACCCAACAACATAAGTGGATTAATTACATACAACAATTTTAGTTGGTAATTAAGTATTGGAAAGGCAAATCCAATGCTGCAGTCGATTGTCTCAGCCAACCACCCATTACTCTACTGTCTATAGTGATGAGTATGCAAGGTTACAACACCAATACTTGGCCACAATTGTATTTGGTGGATTGTGATTTCTTGGAAATTTATCGACAGCTCCATACCAACACGTTGTCTACTAGCAACTACTTCATGAAGGACACCTTGCTATATAAGCTTGGGAAACTTTGTGTACCGACCAGTGAGAACCGACAAAAACTCATTTGGGATGTGCACTACAACAAGAGTGCAGGGCATTTTGGAGTTGCAAAAGTGACTTGTTATCCTCAAAAAGTATCTATACTAGCCTTCACTTAAAAATGATGTCAAGAAGTACATTCAATCGTGCATGGTTTGTGTCATTGCTAAACCACCGAATCGACGACAAGGACTGTATACACCCCTTCCAGTTCCTAGTTGACCATGGGAATATATTTCCATGGACTACTTGATGGGATATCCTACTACCAAACATTGACATGACGCGATCTTAGTAATATTCGATAGATTTTCCAAGATGGCTATCCTCATACCATGTAAGAATACTACGAGAGCACATTAGACTGCTCAACTCTTCTTCAAACATATATGGAAACATTATAGCCTCCCAATGACCATTATTTCCGATAGAGATGCTATATTTTTCAGCACCTTTTGGCAAACTCTCTGGAAACAACTCGACAGAAGACTTTCTTTGTCGACATCCTTCCATCTGCAAACAACAGACAGACGAAATTTGTAAATCGCTTGGTATTACAACTAATCCGCATGTACAAACACAAGCATCGTTGAACATGGGATGCCAATATTCCATACATACATCACAACTACAATTGTGCTCAACACAGTTCTATGGGAAAGAGTCCATTTGAGATCTGTTATGGATTTCAACCCTCAACGCCTATCGACTTGATCAGTTCCTCCACATAGTTGAATGACACCAAATTCGAAGGACGAGAAGTGGAGAAAGAATTGAAGTTTAGAGATGAAATCTACAATATCCATAAGCAAGCAAAGGAAATGTTTCAATGAGCTAATGCAAAATCTAAAGCCCAACATGACAAGTGTCGTATTCTCCAGTGATTCCAAATTGGGGATCAGTTCTAGTTACATCTAAAGAATGAGCGCTTCATAGGTCAGCATAGAAAGTTTAAACCTTTGCGATATGGTCCATACAATATCCTTAAGCAAATTGGAGAAAACACTTTTCAACTCGACATTCCTGCATGCCTTGGACTACATCTAGTTTTCATTGTAGATCTACTTTGACCATACCATGCACCATTGTTGGAACATAAAAAATTGCAGACAATAGAAACCAAAGACATCCATCCAAATGTTTAATAACATCTTCTTTGCGACACCATTTTGGGACGACACATACGTCATACAAGGACGAACTCCATTTCCTTGTTTTAAGTGGCTAAAGCTGGACAGCTCCCCGTGCAAGGAAAATGGTGCTCTGCTACTAAAGTAGCCAACAATTTTCCTCTCTTGAAAGAATACATAATGGAGACCATTGTTTCTTAAGGAAGGAGGAATGGTCCAACCAGAAGTTGTCATGTTGTCGAACCTCGACAAAGTCTAGCACTTTGACTATTGGATTGCTTCGACAGGTTCAACATCGGCTTTGACAAGTCCGAACCTCAACACAAACGACCTAGGAAAATCTTGACAGATTCTACACTCGACATATAACATCCATTAGAGGAAATTTCAACTCAAAATGGGCCTCCTAAAAAAAATTAATAAAATAATAGTTAAAATAATAAAATAATATTTATTAATTTTGGAGGAAGAAAAGAAAAAAAACTACTTTTTTGTTTGTGTTTTTGACATATCTCCCTGTGTTTTTACTCAAATTTCAATGGGGAGAGCTCGTTGGATGTGGAATTAAATTCCACATCCAACGAGTACCCCCTTGGCATACTTTTGATGGACCCCAATACCCCAAAAACACGAAATGTCTGAAAAAACATGACGATGTAAAAACACAGGAAGATATGTCGAAAATACTAACAAAAAAAGTAGTTTTTTTATGATACCTATCCCCAAATTTATATTAAAAAATTGTTTAAGACATATATGGTATTTCAAATTTAAAGAAATATCATTGGCTAACACATGATGACATGGAGTTTGAATTAGAGTTAAAAGACCCATTTTGAGTTGAAATTTCCTCTAATGTTAACATGCCTTGTCGGCACCTATCGAACATCGACAAATTGAATCTTTGTCATCTGTGATGGTTGAAATTCCGAACCGTTATAGCTTCTTGTAACTGAACGTAACGGGTAGTCACCCAAGCGTCTCAACATTCTATATAAACATGTACATTATTGTAACAATCAACCAACTTTTCATAGAGAAGAAGTCATAATAGAAATTGGTTTGAATTCTTGCATATTGTCTGTGCGCATACTTTCTATTGATATAGTGTACTTCCTGCTTTTGTTATTGTTTTTCTAAGATTGCGCCATAATAGTGCTCGACTCATTCAATCGACTGTTGTCCCCAGCATGCACCTAGGCACGAGCTAGATCAATTTATTTGTAAGATCCAAGGATCTATGCAAAAAGCGGTTTATTTATAATAGATATCTTGAGGTTTTTTTTCCAAGGAAAAAAACAAAGTTTAGATATCATCAATTTATCCATAGATAGAACTTTATTGAGTTTCTTATATGATGAAAGTAAGAATTATTTTGTGCACCTGATTGTTAGGACATTAATATTCTTCATTCAGATTATTTATGAGACTTACTTTTTATTTTTACTTTTGATTCTAAATTTCATTAAGCAAACTTAATGTAATCACATTTTAAAAAAATGAGTTTTCTTAAGATGATTATATTGTTTTTTACTTATATAACTTAAAAATGGTAAATAAGTAACTAGCTTTCTTTAGAATTTTATTTCTTTCTTGGAAAAGCTTTAAAATAAGTATTCCTAAATCACCATAATTCCAATTAGATAAAATGTTAGGAATGACAATGTTATAACAAATAGTTTGAAAATGCACTGCAATGTGGAGATATGCATTACATTTTATGAGAAAATGATTTTCATATTCAACTCTCTTAGCATCACAAAGATGAGAAACTCTTTCATCCCATGAAGTTTTAGGAATTGTCCAATTCCCTTTTTCACTTTGGAGTTTGTGAGAGTTAGTGAATGTTAATTTTCTTCTTTTAGCTAGTTAAAATAAAAAATACTTTTGACCTGTAGATTATGGTTGGTTACCTCCTTATAGTATCTTAATTTTATCTTATCTTATAATTCTATATCACACCACAACTTATCCTTAAATTTTGATGTAATAATAATTACACCGTAAGCCATTTTTCTCTAAAGCTATTTGGGAAACTAGTGTTCATTTCATCGTCTATTCAACCAACCATGTTTGTCTACGTGTCTTCTTTGCGATCCGCTGGTGTCTCTCAGATATCCACTGGTTTCCTCTTCGTGTGGTGTCTTCTCCTGGGCTGCGGCAGTTGCGTGTTCAGGAGGTTCGTAGGTCTGGTGGTGACTTACCTCTGGACAGCGAGCCAACTTGCCATCTGACAAATAGAATGTGTTGCCTCCCGGGTTCAATGACCAGATATTGACGCAAAGGGTGTATCAATAGAGAGGTTTATGATCTATGCTTGTCAGGTTCTTAAGCTTGCCTACTTGGTGTTGGTGATTGTTGATCAATAATGCTTGCTTCCATGAAGTAAGGGTGAAGCTTATGGAATTGGAATTTTGAGGTTTATGAAAGAGCCCTTTCCAGAATGGGTTCTTAAGAAGGTCCTATTTTGGGATTCTTTTTTTTTTCCTTGGGATTTTTCAATAGGTTTTACTCCTAGATAAATAGTAGGCTGAGTATGTGTAGCCTTACCTCCGGACGGCCAGCAATGGAGACAATGAGACAATTGGATATGGGAACTATTGTTGCATATTTGAATAGATAGATTGAAGTCATCATTTTTGTGGTTACAATTCAAAATATTTCACCTCAAACGCCATGGCCGCTCCTTCACTTTCTACTCCCTTTCAGCCTTATGTGTACCAAGTAATGTCTCTCTCTTTTTCTGTGTTTTGGAAGAGGTTTTCGATGTGGGTTCGGTCGATTTTATGCGGGATCTGATAAATTTAGCTGTTTTTTCCTTGTTTGCCAATAATTTTAAGTTTGTATATTTGTGTATTTCTGCTGGAATTATACTGAGATAGATCTGAGATTTAATTGTGAATTTGTCCTAAAACTTTACTGGTCTCGACAGTGAAGGGATGATGGCTTGCTTTCTTGGGAAATGAAAGAAATGACTATAATTCACCTTGCCATTTCGTTACTTGTTAGAAAAACATTTGTTGTGGGGTATGCGTGAAAGCCCTAGAAAAGTCCCAGCTCAGAGTTCTGTCTCCTCAACATGATTTTTGGCCTTTTTAGTGTGGTTATCAAGTAGTGTTAAAATCAATTTTAATAACTTAAAGGAAGATCCCGGATCCCTACTCTGTAGTGGAAGCCACCGCATCTGAAGTTGTGTTTGTCCACATGTTTTGAAAGTAAGGGATTCTGCAAAATGTTAATGGTCTTGTTTTGGAAAGAAACCCCATGAAATAAATGAATATAGTAGCATTGTGGAAAATGCCAAATATGTATTGAAATATGCTTCTAAATTCCTATTGACAAGGAAATAATGTACAAAACATATTAGCAAAAAAGAATACATGCAGCGGGTAGTTACCACCACTAGGAAAAATCAAGGTGTATGAACAAACCCTCTAAACTAGGCCCTCATAACTTATCTATGACATGAAAAATTGTACTGGCATAAGACAATTAATACTTAATACTACGATGTCCAAAATTTAAGGCCCTGAAGGTAGAGCTAGACCAGTAATGACCATAATTAAGAAGTTGTAACCAAGGAAATAAAGGCAAATGACCTGCCAGCTTATGTGCTCGATGCCACTATGCCATGCAAAACATGGTGGCTCATCATCATTATTCTTTGAGGGTCAGAATGGATCTTTAGGAGGGTCGTGTCGCCATGTCCCAGGTATTATTGCTGTCAATTCCATGTTTTTCAAGTTTGAAGAGGCATTTGGTCCCTGTTTTTCTAATTGCTTGCAAACCATATCTGTTGTAGCTTTGGCTAGGAGGTTAAGCTTTGACTATCAGTTGGAGTGTGGCTTTCATCCTTTTAAGTTATTGGGTTTTATCAAGCTGAAGAAGAATTTCCTTTTTCCTCATTATTGTCCATGCAACCTTTGCCTAGCAGATCTTCATCTGCCAGTGGAGAGTGATTGTCTTCGTAAATTTGGTGTCTCGGGTCTTCAATGTGTTTGCAACTTTGCATCTTCCACCATTTGCCTTGTTTTGAATTGAATCACGTATATATCGGTCATAGAATACGTGTGCTTTACCTAAGTCTCCATGCTACCAATTAAGTGTTGAGTTGGGGCTGAGATAACTTTGCTAGAAATGGATTTGGTTGCCTTTGTTTCTTGAATAATCTGTGGCATGTGAGTGTTTCCTTGTTCCTCCTGTCCTTGTTGAGGCTGCTTGCCCTTCAGAGTTTCTGTACACTGAAAATGAAGAACCAAACTTGCAGCCAATGCAGGGGAACAAAGAAAGGAAAACACCCAAGCCAAGCCCTCACTATGGCCAAAACTGTAGATTTATTAGGGTTATTTTTCCACTTACCAGACCAAACAACAGGAAAAGCAACAAGAACTTTTGAAATGGGGAGGTTAATGCTTTATCTTTGCAACAAGAAACAAGCAACAAGCAATGCTTCATCTTTGCATACCTTGCAACTGCTAAATTCATACCCAAAATCAAGCACCAACAACCCAGTAAAGCTGAACCATTATGAATGTTGATGGGGGATTAGTTTCATTATGGCAATTGGGTTAAAGAACGCCCCCCACCTTTGTTGATTGTTTCCTCCATCTTTATTGCCTTCATTTCCATCATTTCTAGGCTCGAAAGGTTGTGTCCTTGTTAAAATCCTAGCATCTTGTCTATGCCAGTCACCTTTTTTCCCATGCCAAATGTTAGGTTGGACAGTGTTGGTTGGCTTCTATCCGTGGGAGCCTGCTTGCTATGATGTACCACCCATTGTGGGGAAGCACCTAGTATCAACTATTGATATATGTCGTATCATTGTTTGCAAATTGTGTGTAATGTTTGTTTGATAAAATTTGGGTTGCTTTCGATAACATGTAGTTTAGTGATATGGTTTTCAAATAAGCAGGCCATAGTTATATGGTAGGGCTTGAATTTTTCAATTTGGATTTCATAGAAACTATATCCTCTTTGGTAGGGCTGAAAAATTGGAAACTGTGAGGTTAATTTTCTATTTCAAAAACTTTTTATGTATTTGTACATTTTTCATTTTATAATATTTTATTGGTTTGTTTTTGGTCTGGTAATTGGCTCTTTATTGGCAAAGTGGGCTTTACATCTGGGTTTGATGCCATGCTTGGACTATCTATTCGGACAATCTTTCCTAGAAATTGTATGGGTACCTAGGCTTGCCTGTTGAGATATGCCACATTTGTAAGATGTTTACTTATTTGGATGCAATAGTTAATGCTGCTCTGTTTTAATAAGGCAACACTGCTTCAAGGACTTTGAATTTGAGTCTAAGCACTAAACATGTTTATTTTCAATCACTTAACTATAACATGCTTGATTTTGTTTCATGGAAGCTTGTCGATTCTTCCTGCAATCGAGGCCTTGTGACAGGCTTCAACCCTTATTTGGGCTCATGGTTTGTCTTAAATCCATACCATGAGTATTTTTTTGATAACGTGTGCAAGAATTGCAGCCTTTTATTTTGTTTCACTTGGTTTGGGCCAGTTTGATTTTAGAGATTTTATGTTATTAGCATATGGTAAGGCCTTCCAATTTTGAATATGGATTTCTAATTATTAAAGGAAACTGAAATTTTGAGATGTGATAGCAAATGGTGAATTTTTTTATTTTTTTAATTTATTTATCTGATTTCAGAGTCTAATCTTTGGATGTTATTTGCAAATGCTAAAGGGTGCAGGACTTCCAAATTTGGGGAACAATTGCTTCCTAAATGCATTTTTGCAGTGTTTTACTCACAATCCACCCTTGGTCAATTACCTCTGGAATACTCCTCATACAACTCCATGTAAGTTTCACTTATATTATTATTTTTGTATGAAAGGTTTAACTGTATAATTTACCAAATGACTTGTATGCATGGCCATATTTTTATTGCAGAGCCACATGAAGTCATTCAGTACATATTTGTTTATATAATAGCATCATGGCTGCTTTGCATGGATGCATAACTTTAACATATCCTTCCAGCTAGAATTATAATCTTCTAACTATATTTTCTTCATATGGTGCATTGGTCAAGTTTTTGTGTTATTTGAGCATGTAGATTTTTTGTGCTAAATTATTCTTACTTTGCCTTTGCCTATTTTAGATTAAATGACTTCTAACAAGTGGCAACATCATGTAGGTGTAAATGAAGGATTCTGTGCATTTTGTGCACTTCGAAAACATGTAAATACAATGCTATCATCCTCTGGGGAAGTCATTGAGCCTGATGAACTTGTTGATAATCTTTGTAGTATCCTTTTCATATAGGATTTTACAAGACTAATATCTATGATTGAATGTTTATCTTCTTTATGAATCCTTATTATGGTTCTTTGTTTTTTTGCACTAGCTAGTCTTTAAAATTTCAACGGTTTCACCCATTGTCTGTTCCAAGTTGTTCCATTATATATGGTCCTGTTTTGTTCCTTGTTCCAATTTTGTTCTAGGTTTTGCAGTTATTTGTATTTCATTTTTCCTTTTGTCTTTAACTTAACTTATCCCTTTAAGATTTATCAACCTTGGCGTCATTTCAAAAATACCAGCAGGAGGATGCACATGAGTATATGCATTGCTTGTTACGCTGTAAGGCGTTTTTCTCTGAAGTTCTTTTGGAAACCACTGTTCATTTCGTTGTCTATTTAGCCAACCATATTTCTCCACGTGTCTTCTTTGTGTTCCGCTGGTTCTCCACGTGTCTTCTTCATGATCCGCTGGTTCTCCCTTTGTCTTCAAATTGACTTTTGCTGGGTAGTATAAAACTTCGGTGCTCATATTTTGGCCTTCCGGATCTTTGGTAGGTTTGCTTCGATCGAGCGAAAATGAAAGATGCATCAGACTGGGTGTTGCAGTTGAATGGACCTACAATGGCCACAGTGGTTGTACGACCCAAATTGAATGTAAGTTTCTGTGAGCTTTCTACAAACCCCATCCTCTTTTCCACTATACATTCTTGTTCATCCTCCCACAACAACCTCCAAAACAAAGCGTTGAGTTGCGGGAGGGGCGAATTTACATCTCAAAGAGTTCATTGCAGGGTTTTCCAAGTTAGAACTAAAGGTATATATCCATTCACATAATATATACACTCTTGTGCAGTGTTTGGTGGATAAGTGTAACCCAAATATTCTCCAGTAGACGCCTGCTATTGTTTGTTGGATTCTGTGTATATATTGTCAGGTTAATGGGCGAACCAAGCTCTTTTTTCTTGAAAATCCTGTTGTCAGATGCCCGCAAGCTATCTCGAAGAGTTTATGCCAGTGGACGTGATGATCTCAGCCATCTGAGGGATGAGAAGGACAATATAGTTATCTTCACTTTCAGTGGCTCTCTTAACCCTCCTGTCTTTGGATCCACATCAACCAATTCGGAGAATGGAAAATTAACAATATTGGTTGGCTAGAGTGGATGAAATATGGGAACAACCAGCTAGCCTCCGTCCATCTGGGTGCTCTCACCCAATTTATGCTTATTTGGAACAATTCGAGTGTGCAAGAAAAGATATTATGATCTTTCATTTTTTAGTGGGTGCTTTCATCCAATTTATGCTTATTTGGAACAATTTTGGTGTGCAATAAGAGGTATTATGATCTTTCATTTTTTCCCTAAAAGTAAACTTCCGAGCGCTTTCCAGTTAAAATCCAAAATTTTTATTCAGAATATTTTGTGGTGTGGAAGAAGAGTATTATGATCTTTCATTTTTTTTCCTTATCAGAAAACTTCCGAGTGCTTTCCAGTTAAAATCCAATTATTTTATTCAAAATATTTTGTAGTTGTTGTATTCAAAGAAGTGAAATGCTCTGTTGCTATCCCTGTGAGGAAGATATTTGTTCTGTGTAAAAAGTGTGTACTAAAGATAGGAAGTAATTGGTATCTTCTTGATAGAATTGAAATTATCTCAATTCTATTAAAAATAGAGTAAACCCATTTGAATCTACAATCTATTAACTTCAGATTTTTAAGGTTTTAGTTAAATAAATATATGGAAGTTTATAATGTTTTAAGGTTTTAGTTAAAATATATTTATGGCAGTTTAAATATTGTCCCTACCTTTTAAACGAGCTGAAAAATTTAATTAATATGCTTTCGGAGCTTTGGGCTTTAATCTGGCATTCTATTCACCTTCAAACGTTGGTTATGAAATAGCACCCAAATGGTGCACATTCATGGCGTTTGATATAAATCTTCATTTCAAGTTATCTATATGCTGGAACTGGGCATAATACCATGGTCGTTTTTGGTTTTCTTTACTTTTTAGGTCCCAGAGTCCAATAATATATGGTCAAAATCTCTAACAGCACAGTTGTTCGGGTACACAGGGTACTCCCAAAAGACCAAACACCTTGAGAAACTGCTTCACACAAATAGATCACAGATTAGCACACCGATATTTGTCACGTGGTTAAAACCCTCGAGAGGGAAATAGTCCATGGCCCCAGCCAAATAGCTACTTGGAGCAATTTATTATGCAAAAGAAAGAAAGCTACATGAACTTATCATAATCGATCAACTAGCCAAGGACCCTCTATGCTCTTTAAATAGAGATCATAGACCAATCGGGTGCTAAGCCACGGATCAATGGTAGGAATGATCTAAGAGAAGTTGAACTGTCATATCACTCTATGTCTAGAACATATCGTGACCGTCGGATTAGAATAATTACAAATGCATACTAATGCATACTAAAGAAACACACTTTTACCTAATAGATATATTACACAAGTTGATCTTAAATAACTTCTAAGTGTCTAAATATCCTAACATCTCCCCTTAAGAACAACTTGGGATAGGATTGAAGGATTTACAAAAGTGACACTATTAGGAGAAGGAAGGAGGCATTAGAGCCTATCCCCCCTTAAGGACACATTCTTGAACTCCTAACATAGACCGAAGTTTAGAAACTTCACTTCTGTAAGAGACTTGGTGAAGATGTCTGCAACTTGATCTATTTGTGCGAAGCAATTGCTCAAGGTGTTCAGTTTTTTGGGAGTGCCCTATGTTCCATCTGATGTATACTTAGTTTTGTAGACCCATTTTCATCTGACAATTTTTCTTCCTTTTGGAAGAGGAACAAGATCCCAAGTATCATTCGCCATTAAGGAACGATATTCTTCATCCATAGCTACATCCCAATCTGGATTTCCTGAAGCTTTTGCAAAAGTTTCTGGATCATGATTTTCAAAAACTTGAGCCAAAAGAGAAGAGGCTCGCTGAAACTGAGAACGTGTTCGACGTTGATATCTAGGATCGCTGGCAAGATCACCAACTGCTTCACATGTTGAATGGACCCATCGAGGAAGTATTGGTGCTGGTGCAATTGGAGGAACATGAGCAGGTGGAGGTGGATTTTCATCCTCACTGTCATCATCAGAAACTGGAGTTGGAAACCTGTCAAGGAAGCTGGAAGAAAAAGAAGAAGAAGGCACAATCGTCGAATCAGGCTCGCAAGCCAAAGATGGCACACTCGCCAAGTTAGGCTCGCAGGCCAAGATATTTTCATCAAATTTAACATCTCTTCTAATGATTATATCATGAGAATGTGGCTAAAGAAGTCTATAACCTTTTACATCTTCAAAATATCCAACAAATATGAACTTTTCACTTTCAGGCTGCAATGCTTTCCATTTTTCATCCGAAATGTGAGCCCATGCTTCACAACCAAACACACGAAAGTGACTTACATCTGGTTTAATTTTACTCCATGCTTCTTCCGGTGTTATACCTTGTAAAACTTTAGTGGGTGTGTGATTAACTATGTAATTTGCACAATTTATGGCCTCATCCCAATATTGAAGACTCAGTCCCTTAGATTGGATCATACAATTAGCCATTTCTTTTAAAGTGCAGTTCTTCCATTCAGCTACACCATTTTGTTGTGGTGTATATGGAACAGTGTGTTGTTGTTGGATTCCCTGTTCAGTGCAAAAAGTAGTGAACTTATTGTTAACATATTCTCTCCATTGTCAGATCTTAACTTAATAATTTGATGGCCAGATTGTTTTTCAACAAGGGCCTTGTAGTCCAAGAACATGTTAAATACTTTGCTCTTAAGTTTTACGAAGTAAACCCAAGTGTGTCTGGAGTAGTCATCAATGAAAGTTAAGAAATATTTGAAACTAGAAAAGAAAGCAGATGGAAGAGGGCCACACAAGTCACTATGCACAAGCTCCAAGGGAACCGAGGCGTGCCAAGAGGCACGCTTGTCAAAACTATCGCGATGATGTTTTTCGAGTACACAAATGGAACAAACACCATCCTTGCAAGATACCAGCGAAAGACCAGTCACCATATTGTCTTTACATAGTTGTTGCAATGAGCGATAATTTAAGTGACCAAATCG
>LPNX010171596.1:13164-48143 GCA_001517045.1 Pseudotsuga menziesii
ACATTTTGAGTATTTTTAAAATCCTTGATTACAACTTGGTGAGGTGTAAACATCACAGTTTTACCTTCACCTGAATGAGTAATTTGATAGACTGATAACAAATTGCAGGAAATTTTTGGAACACATAGTACATCACTGAAATGACCATTTTCTACTGGAACTGTTCCAGATCCTACAACACTTACAGATGTATCATCACCAACAAATATTTGTTTGGTGTTACATTCATGCATAGTAGAAAAGATGAATTTATCCTTAGCCATATGATAAGATGCTCCAGAATCAATGAGCCTTTCAATTAAAGTAAAAGAAGAAGATGCAGTATAAGAGTAACTAGAAGCACAAAGTGCATGTCCATGAGAGGTAGATTCTGAAGACGAATCTAGGCTGATGTGGTGCTTCTTCATTACTACTTCCAAGGCTGCCATCTTCTTAAAACACTTAGATTCAACATGATTATCTTTTCCACAAAAATTGCAATGATGCTCAGTCTTCTTTACTTTTTTCTTGGACCCTTTGTCATTTTTTAAAGAAGGAGCTGATTGAGAAGGTTTGGGACCCTTGTTGTTTTGCTTATTATTACGAAAATTCTGTTTCTTGGGAGGCCTGGACTTTTCTTTCTGTTGGGACAATAAGGCTTTCCTAGATGTATCTGCATTGTTAATTATTCCAAGATGAATGAGTTTATCTTGCTCTCTAATTAAGGAATCATAAAAGGATTCAAGGCTAGGATCTTGATAGCTAGTTGCAGTCAAAGATTCTTTCATGGAGTAGAACGTAGATAGAAAAACAAAATATGCAGGTCCAATTTTTGAAAGAATATGATAAATACATTGTCTTTCTTCTTTCTTAATCTTGCATTCTGCACATAATAGTCTAAGAGTTTTATACTTAGATAAATAGTCTTGAATGCATGAAAAATCATAGGGATTCAAGGAAAACAACTCATTTTCAAGTTGATGACCCTAAATTTCATTGTGTTTACCAATCAAAGATTCCAACTTTTCCCAAGCAAGATTAGGTTCATCAATTCCAGATATGTTAAATCGCAAATCAGTAGAGATTGACATCCCAATCAATCCATGAGATTCATCACATCTATTTTCCCATTTAATTTTCTTATCATCATCAGTGGGTTCTATTTCTTTCCCTAAGGTTATCCTGAAAAGTCCCCTACTTCGTAGAACATCCTCCATACGAGATTTTCATGAGAAATAGTTAGAACTTGTAAGTATAATATCACAAGGGGAGGCCATACTATAAAATAATGGCTGAAAGAACAGAAACTAACTGTCTGGATGCAAAAAGCTCAAAAAAATATGCAGTTTTAAAAAAAACGACACTTAAAACTGATTCTGGATGATGAAGTTATGCTTGATCAAAGAAAAAGTTGAAGATGTCCCCAATAGTGTCGTGGTAGAAATTAACTTGACCAACTAAAAAAAGAAGCCCCCTCTTCCTAAGATCAACCTTTGACAATCAATTTTACATTAAAGTTGCTTTGAAGTGAATCACTTTTGTAGAATAAGTGATGTTCACTTTTACAATAATGTGACTTTTAAATAGTACGGCAATAAATTAAAAGACTTAAGTGACTCACTTTTATTTTATTTTATTTATGTGAGATGCACTTTTACAATAAAGAAACTTGAAAATAAAAATTGCATGCACTAAAAAGTAGCTTAATAAGACTTGAACTCAAGACCTATTAAGTAATAAAGTAACTTTGGACCAAGTGAGCTAAGTTTAAAAGGTACATAAAATAATGGAAAGAGGAACGAAGCTTTTTTTTTTACTCTTCTCTCTCGTTCTCCATGCTTGCTTTCATTTCCTGCAAATCACAAAAAAAAACGAAAAACAAAAACAAAAAAAACTTTTCCACAAAATGGGGTTAGATCTTGGTTAGCTTACCTGGAAAGTCTACGTTTTCAAGTTTTCTCGTTGTTTCTGATTTGTCGTGATCGCACAAGGTGCACGGCAAAGAGCATACGTAGTCGAGAAGACAAGAAAAAAACTTTCCTTTACTGTTTCTGATTCACTGCAATCGCGCAAGGTGCATGGCAAAGAGAATACACAGTTAGGGAAGGCAACAATCCAGGACTAAAACAAAAAAGATCTAATAATAAACTGATAAAATATGAGAGATTTACAAAAAACAAATCCGTCAATGTAACATTATACCTTCAGATTTGTCGAAATAAGTGTTTCTGGAGCAAAAGGAAATATTTTTTAGTGAAACGAAAACTATTTCCCTATGGAAATGATGCTGCAGACACAATGGAATAGCTCCCATAGACCAAAAATGCATAGAAAATCCATACCCAAAAACCCTTTCAAAGTTTCAGCAACACTGATTCCAGATCTTGATCAAAACCAAAAGGGGCTCTTCATAAAAGCTCTGATACCATGTTCAGGTACACAGGGTACTCCCAAAATACTGAACACCTTGAGCAACTGCTTCACACAAATAGATCATAGATCAACACACTAATGTTTGTCACATGGTTAAAACTCTCGAGAGGGAACAGTCCACGGCCCCAGCCAAATAGCTACTTGGAGCAATTTATTATGCAAAAAAAAGAAAGTTACATGAGCTTCTCATTATCGATCAACTAGCCAAGGACCCTCTATGCTCTTTAAATAAACATCATAGACCAATCGGGTGTTAAGCCATGGATCAATGGTAGGTATGATCTAAGAGAAGTTGAACCGTTGGATCACTCTATGTCTAGAACATATCATGACCGTCGGATTAGAATATTTACAAATGCATACTAATGCATACTAAATAAACACACTTTTACCTAATAGATATATTACACAAGTTGATCTTAACTAACTCCTAAGTGTCTAAATATCCTAACAGCAGTTCCATCATGAAAGAAACTTGGGTTGTGAAGAATTATGCCCAGATACACATCAAAATGTTTACCTTAAAGCAGGTCAATTTATGTTACCTTTATTCCATGCTCACAGGCATAAATGTTTGACATCCTAAGAACTTAAAATCCTTAGCGGATATTAAATAGGCTCAATCTGTTGCTGGGTTGTGGTTTAGAAGTACGTCAATGAGAGTCTAGCAGCCCTGGGTTCAATTGTAGGGGCTTCTGTATCTATAGAAACGACCATGCTATAATCTAAGTTTCAATAGATATAGTCATTTTTTGTTTTTCTTAACTTTCTATGTCACCAAATTCAATAAGAAAGGCTTAGCAGCACTGTTCGACCATGAAAGGAACTTGGATTGTGAAATAACTGACATTCACAGTTGAATTTGATTGGTCCCACATTAAAATGTTTACATTAAAGTAGGTCAATTTATGTGATCTTTATAGAAATTAAAATCATTCGGAGGATAATGAATAGTTTCAATATGTTAATTAGATCGTGGTTTAGGATTACGCCAGGGTGAGTCTACCAAGCCCAGGTTCAGTTCCATGGGGCTTTTGTGCTCAGAAATCCACAAACAGCCATGTCCTTATACTAGAGTAGTTCTTGTGAAAAGCTATAATATGCTCAACCTTGTAGAAACCAATAATAAATGCACACAAACACAAGCTTTAGTTTTTCTTAAGACACTTCCAAAGATATGATATGCAAGGTTGTACTTCTCCAAGTTCATTATTTGAGAAGCTTGGCCATTTTATGATGTGTGTGAAGTTTGAAGTTGAAAGTATGTTTGAGATTTGGATCTCTAGGTGTATATCAAACGATTTTTTCATTGAATCGTACTAATTGTCTATGCACTCAATGCAAAGTGAAATTTAGTGCACAGTTACACATAAACCTCATTACAGACAAGCACACACAAATCATTACTCAGGAATTATCATCCTCCTCATTTCATATTTCATTGTTATTGCAGACCTGCCTGGAATATGAAAGGGGCAAGACCGTGGTGTTTATTGGTCAGTCAATGGGAGGGGCTATTGCTTCTTTATCCATGCTATGGATGCTGGATAAATAGCTGCAGCCCGACAAGCCTAAATTTGTTTTCTCCATCACATTTGGTTTCCCCTTGGTTGGTGATGAAATTCTGGCATGAGCAGTTTGTCACAAGGGGTGGGAAGATCAGTTCTATCATGTTTTTTTAGGCGGAGGAGTGCCATTCTGGGCTCCTCTGTAAGTGACAACATTGATGGTTGGACCTGCCACTTAACCCCCATCCCCGAGTTCTTAATTGATTAAGTTTTTTGGTTGGTGCCTTGCTCTGTCCTCCCATTTCGCAATAAACTCTGGGCATTTTGAAGTACTATGGGTATTCACCCTGCAAGTTTCACTGTTCCTTTTTGCGTGTTTTCCACCTCTTTGTATGGTGTCTTCACTTGGGCTAAGCATTGTTCATAGGTTTTGTGTGTCTTCTCCTGGGCTGTGTATTGTTCATAGTTTTTTTGTATTGTACACTGATTTATGCAGCTTCATGTTTTTCTTTCTTCTGCAGTCCAACGATTTTTGGAGAGCCGTGACTCTTGGGTTGGTCAAAACCGCAGTTGTCCAGTGATTCTGGAGTGCCGTGAGGCGATTTCTAGAGAGCCCGTCCTGTGAAAGAGCCCGTCTAAAATTTGAAGTGACTCTAGGGTTGGTCAGATGATCAGAGGATGGCTTCTATTTTTTTCTCAATTTTCTCAGTTTGGCATTTATTCTGCATTTATTAAACCCCATATATAGCTTCCTATTCATGGAGGAGGTGGTTGAACATCTTGTCATGGCGACCGCCCCTCCCTCCTGCATAAATGGTGTTTACTGGTCACATTTAGTTTGTGGTTTTAAAGGATTTGCACTATTTGGGTTTGCACAGAGAAGTTGCATTGTTTCTAGGAATACCTTTGCAGGAATTCTGATTCAAAGAGCCAAAGATGAGGAAAGAAGCACAAGTACTTTGTTTTCCCACTACTCCTGGATTTCATTATGTGCAATTTCATTTCTATTGCAAATTTGTTATGCAATTTCATTTTTCCATTCTCTTGCAGTGTTTTGTGGTTTGGTAAATTATATATGCTGTTAATTGGGTAGATGACGGAACACGGCCCTCTTGTAGAGCGTAGTGGATGCAATAACGAAACGATGAACCTCCTTCTGTTGAAGAGTACCTGCTTATATTAATCTTCCGCCCGTTGGAAAACCTACCTCCAACTGCTATGGCCCATCT
Organism: Pseudotsuga menziesii; assembly: GCA_001517045.1. Taxonomy (NCBI): domain Eukaryota; kingdom Viridiplantae; phylum Streptophyta; class Pinopsida; order Pinales; family Pinaceae; genus Pseudotsuga; species Pseudotsuga menziesii. The sequence goes on from LPNX010171596.1 coordinate 18,314, forward strand.
TAGAAATTACTACTCCTAACCGGTGACCGCGTGAAAATGTTCCACCATCATTAACCTCAGGGCCTACTTTCAAATAAACTCCATGGGCTAAGTCTGGTAAGGGAAAGGAAGCTGTGGTTAAAACCAAAACAGTTGGGACACATGTACTTTAGGGCTAGGTATGGCCACTCCGGAATCCTCAGAACTGTCCTAGGAACAACTATCAGAACTTATTAGATCGAATGGGGTCAATATACCATTGCTATTAACCTTTAGTCGGAAGAATGAATGAATAGAATTGAATTTAGACCTTTTCACTTCTGACTTTAGACATCCTTTATAGGCGCAAGGTCCAAAAATTGGACTGCCATCTCTTTATCAGCCCTATTTTGCCCTTTCTTTCTAGACTGAAAAGAAGGAGTATCTGACCGAATAGTATTCCCAGTGATGCTTGCACGGTAATTTATTAGTTTTCCTGATTTGAATGCTGAATACTGTTCAAGATTTTATTTTTATCATTTGTTTAGATTTCTTCTACTTATTGCTAAACAACATTAAGAATTCTACTCAAATATTCAACTGTATCGAGTTATAATATATTCAAAATCGTAATACAATTGGAGTATGTGATAGATGAACCTGACATAATCAATTTCATTTTTTTTAAATTGTTTGTTTTCCAGAATTTCTGTCAAAATTAGCTGATACCAAGGCATCTGTTAGACGACTTCAGCTAAATTCTAATCTACAAGTACTGGTATCTCTTACAAACCAAATAATAGGGTAGTGTCTCAAAACTACAAGATGGGTTTGTTTTTACATGGAACTGCTTTCATAATTCCCAATATTGTTGATTCTCAGAAAATAGCTTTTGCAACAATTACCCCCAGCTATTTACCCAAGGGAGACTTTTACATAGAACCACTCTTGCAAAATTCTCAAAGTAGTTGTTTCTCAGAAAACAGCTTTTGCAACAATTACCTCAGTTGTTTACCCAATCCCTTATAGCTAGAAGGGCTTGATAAAAGGAAGAATTACAATCTAGAATATACTTGGTTCTTAAGGTGGAATTTACAATTTAACAGTAAAAATCCAGAATATTCTAGAGATTACAGGCAGCTAAGAAATGGAAAATATATCATTCTGCAGTCAAGAAACAATTGTATTTAAGGAAACAAAAATGGATAAAGGATTAAAATTTGTTTGAAATAAAGGGGTGAGAAGCAATTTCCTGAAATGAATCCCAACTTTTGCTATGAGAAGAAACTATATCAATGTCACTTTGGTTACCAGGCATTAAAATTGAGAATTGTTCATTATGAAAAACTAAACTTAAAAATCACTGGTGGTATAAAAAGTAGAACAAAGAGAGCAAAGATGTTAGATTTGCTTACCTTTATCCAATTCAAGCTCTATTGTATCCAACTCCATCTCAAACCTGGTTCCTATATCCTGCAAATGATCAACATGGGTGTCCATAATGTGCACAAGGAGATTGGAGACCCTAGCAACTCTAGCACATGCTCTCTGATGACAATTCCATTGGGCTCTGTGGTATGTTTTGAGCTATTCTCCTCCTTTCCCCCATAGTGGGCCTAGGATGAAGGACTCTCCACGCTGGGGATCTCAGAAAGCAGAGACTAGCCCATCAAAGAAAATCCTAGCCTTGGCACCTTACCCAGAGACACTGTAATCATAGTATTCTCGCTGATCTTGGCAGCAAGCCTTTGGGTGAATTTGCTGATAGTGGGGCCTGGGGAATTTACCCTAAACACAAGAGCACCATCTACATTCCCACAGAAGGGCCCACTACTCACAACAGACAGGATATCTTGAAGCTTCAGAGGTGGGCAAAGAACAACAATCAAGTATTGTGCAGCCATTGTCAGTCTCTGATTAGATCTCGGCAGCTCAACATGGTACCAATAGAATTCCCCGCCCTCCCCTTCGCTCAGATACCAATCCGTGTTAAAGAAATTGCCCTGCCCATCAAATCTGTAAGCAAATGAATGTCTATGTTCAATGCATGGAATACATCTTTTAGATTTAGTGAACCTTCTATAATGCACATAAATATATGCATGTAGACACCAGACCAATGGAGTGCCCCTGTATTCTCTGGGTGCATAGTTATTTAAAGGTGCGAGGGAAATTGCATATGTAATAAGATTTTGAATATTTTCTTAATAGGAATAAAAATAAAATAATAAGCTATAGAGAAAAAATGAAAAGGTGAAAGTATTTCATGGAGTTTTTGTAGATTCCTTAAGTCAACCAGCATTTTGACACACAACGAAAACTTTTTATCTGGAAATACTTGTAACACAAGTTGTGAATAGTATTTATAAACTGCCTGAGGGAACCGGAATTTTACACAAGAGGAGGAAGCCTTTTTTTATTTGGGGACTTTAGAATCCATTGAGTGTAGAGTGCACTTTGCAAGTCATTTTCCCTTTTTAATTAATGGATTCTAAAGTCATTCCAGTCTAGAGACCTTAAATTTATGTTATCACTTTCATAGAGTTCTGGCATGTTGAGGATAAATGATAAATGAGTAAGGCAAGTTGCCTATCCAAGAGGGTGCAAAAATAAGTTTTAAGTAGAAATTCTGCAAAAATTTGATGTTTGGCATAGTTTTATAAGTTAAAGTTTCAAAGATAGTTTTTCATGTCCTAGAGGTTTTGAGGGTCTCTAAAACTTTCAAAAATCCTAAAACAATCTAAAAGAAAAACTAAAACTGTGTCCCCTTTGGATTTTTCGCTTCACCAAACTCCAGTAAAAATGAAATTTTCTAAACTGTTTTGGATAAAGCATTAAGTCATAAGTAATGAAATGTAACAGGAGAGATGGATGATTCCACATGCAAAGTAAAGAATAAGCTGAAATATAGACAACTGTACTAAAACTTAGAATTGAACATATTTTAGAATTTGCACTCGCATCTTCAATCAAATCAAATCACAGACTTCAATGGAACCCCGTTAGGTGTTTTTCTTTGATGTTTTGTTCTAAACCATTGTAGATGTCATCGTCCCTCTTGCTAGTGGTACTTTTATGTGTGTCTTCTCCTGGGTTGAGCATTGTCCATAGGTTTTTACGCGTGTCTTCTCCTGGGCTACGCATTGTTCATAGGTTTTCTGTATTGTCCACTAGTTTATGTAGCTTCACGTTTTTCTTTCTTCTACAGTCCGACGATTTTTGGAGAGCTGTGACTCTTGAGTTGGTCAAAACCATAGTTGTCCAACGATTTTGGAGTACCGTGAGGCGATTTCTGGAGAGCCCGTCCTGTGAAAGAGCCCGTCTTGTAGAAAGAGCTCGCCCGACGATTTCTAGAGAGGTCAGAGCAACAGCTGTAGAAAGCGCCTTGGTTCTGGTTTAATGGTCGATGTTGTGAGATAACTGAACTCAGAAGGTAACCCTGTCTCCTTAAGGGTTCTGAACATCTTAGTCATGTGTTGCAACACATTGGTACCGGAGAACAGACCACATTATGAAGACATTTAGGGTTTCTCACTCATAATGGTTTCATCTTATAGTATTCATTTTTCCCTTCAGTTTACAATCCTCGTTGAGATTTAAGGAAACATGAAGTGACTCTAGGGTTGGTCATATTCAATATGCACTCTATAGTTCACTTCAAGTCATGAAGAAAAACTGTTTTTTCAACATTTCCAATCCAAATACCAGTATGAACTAAAAAGTACTTTACATAAGACCAAAATGAACTAAAAAGTACTTTACATAAGAGCTCTTGTGAAGGTCCCTCCTATGTTATGGGCTGCTATAGTTGCTTGGTGAGCTTAAGGTATAAGAGATGCTGAAAAACTAGGCCTTTACGTTGAAGTTAAAGTTGGCTTTTAAAATCATTAATAAGCAAACAAGAGGGGTGGCTTGCTTTTGTGAGAAAATGGGCTTCTAAGATAAGAATACGAAAGATCAAGCGAGACTCAAAGTAGGGTAACAATGGCCCTTTGAATAGAAGTAGTTTACAAGTTAATTTTGTTCAAATGGACACTATGCCTCGACACAATCATGTACCAAAAGTTTGGTACCATTAATGGCTAAAAATAATAGGAAGTGTTATAGTTTATATCATTGCCCTGTGTATAAATTGTGAGATTGAAGTATGGCACAAACTTATAGTTATATAAACAAATATGGAGTTCAGACGTCCATGAAAAGAGAATTCTTACCAAAACAAATCTATGATAATTTTAAAGTTTGTTGGTTGAAACTATGTAATACGTGTACCAATCCAACGAAATTTGCAGTCATTGTGAAATGGAAATTAATGTAAACAAAATAAATATAAGGTAAATTATACTCTGAAAAGGATAGCATCATCCAATTTTAATCGTAACAAATTGGTGTTGTCTCATGCTTCACTAATTTTCTTTTCTAGGCTGATGTTGGATTTGGGATGCCACTTGCTTGGTATTAGAAACTGGCAAATTTCTATTGGTTTCATTTGTCTTCCATATATTATGTGGAGAGATATGTTGAACCTTTGTTTTCTTTATGAATCTTCCTGACTTTGCTCTTTCTCCATATAATTCTTGCCTTGCGGTGACAAACTCACAGTAGACTCACATTAGGGCCAGCTGCATCAGTCGCACCAACAGACCTCAAAGTGCAATCCATAAATTTGATGACTCTATTCATTGAATAATTATATTTTTTTGACTTCCAACCTTCAGTGAAAATAACAACCTGAGTTAGATAGTGTTGATAAGGCCAAGGTTGATGGAATCTAAAGAGCGTTCTCAATGAAAGGCATTTAAGTTATCGACATTCTTGACTTTTCTTTTTCTTTGTAGAATTTCTGCCTTGCATTGACAATCTTACATTAGGTCCAGATGCATCAAGGGTAGTAGCATACCTCTGAGTGCAATCTAAAAAGTTGGTAGCTTTGTTCAATGAATAATTACATTGTTCTAATTTTAAGCTTAGGTGAAAAATGGTGCAAGTTGGACTGTTCTGATCACGTAAATGTTTATGACCATCTAAAGGGAGTTCTCATTATAAGGCATTGCCAGGTTCTTTCCATTCATGATTATGCTACATGGCCTTGAGTACCGAAAAATATTTCTGTTGTTGAACATTGCGGATTTTTGCATTTTCCTTCTGCACATAAACATCTATTGGCATCACTTTAAAAGGGAAATCTTTGACAGATTTGGGTTTCCCTTCTTTAGTAACATCACTCAGTTGTCCATATGCTTCAACACCTTTGTTTGCTACCCTATCTGTATTTTCAATTTTTATGTTTTCACTAAGTTCTTTAATAATGATGCATCTCCCATGTCTCTTGGATAAGTTTTTCCGGTGGATGTTATATCGTGTTATTAGTCATTGCTTAACTTGAGCTAAGACTCTTGGTAATGAATTTGTATCAGTTTGTGAGTTTTTTGCTATTACTACGTTATTCTTTATTCAAAGTGTTCAAATTTATTAACTTTTCCATAGTTCAACTTAGGAATGATATTCATTTTTGCAACATGTACCCATTTCCTCATTTGCGATAATATTGTCAAGGTTTTCCTATTTATTATGGTTTTGCTGTAGATTTCAATTTATTTTAGCTTTTGAAGTAGTAGAGGCTAGGAATTAAAGGCACAGTTTTCTCTAACAAATTTTTACAAAAGGAAGCATTTACTTAAAATGAATGCATGCATAACTTGTTCTGACATTTTGACCTCTGCCACTTCTTGTTGGAACTGCTTTCATGTAAACTATTTGGAGCTTGGAGCTTTATGTAACAATTAATAATGTTGGTTTTCATGGAAAACTGTTATGTCTGTTATTATTCTTAAACTAAAATATATTCAAAGTTTATTTTTAACAATGTTAGATCCTTTGACTTTTATGGACGGTGGTAAATGGAATATGTTGAACCTTTCATTTAATCTTTGTTACCTGGTATGTTGGTTCCTTTTATTTATAGTTTCTTTTGCTTATTCCTACATACACAGTAAACATTACTAAGTGACCCTACTAACTCCTCTTAACCTCTATTCTATATTCCTAACCTTATCCCATTGCTATCAACTCTTATTTATTCTTCATCCATTGCATCATCGCTTCTCCCTCGTTACCTATCCACTACAATAAATAAGAATTCCATTATCCTCTCCCACTCTTTTCAGCACATAAAGGTTGTATATAATGTACATATATTGTGATAGGAATTTGATGTAAACTTACAAGGTCATTTGGCTAAATAATTGAAACATTTTGTATATATTTTTAGTATACATTTTGTATATATTGTTAACCATAGTGCTATTAAAATTTTAGAAGAATATGATCAAATCAAGTGGTCCAAGAATAGCGGAACAATGGTATACACTATCAAGTTGGGTTATGCTGCAAGCATTGAAGAATGCCTTCTTTCATATAGAGTCTATTTCGGGAGAGCGGTCTAGAAATCAACATTTCCTTTAAAACTAAAGATTATTTTATGGTTATAAATAGCCAAGAAGCTGTTAACCTAGGATAATAGACATAAAAGAAACTAGACATGATAAGAGATGCATACCTTGCAGGCACGATTTAGATATTGTAGATCACTTGTTCATGGCCTTTTATTTTGAGTTATCTGTTTGGAAGGAGGTAGCTCTTGTCTAAGTAGGATGAGATAAGAGTAACTTGGTCAACAATCTCTTCGCACACAAGGGCTCAAAATTTATGCAAAAAACTTACATATCTGACATAAAACACTTTCTTGTGAATTCTCAAGGTGCTCTTAGAGAGGAATGTAAGGAAAAAATGTGGCACTTTTTTGCAAAGAAGAGCCTTGTCTTCAGTATACATATTTGAAAGTTTGTTGAAGGGTAGATTTGGTATGAAGTTATGATGCAAATCTGAATTAGTTATTAAGGATTGTTTTGGCACATTTCACAAAGAAAATAACTTTGCTTATGCATGGAATTAAAAAATTATTCCCATGAAGCAATGAATATATGAAAACCTGAAATGTGTAAGTGTACAAAGTTATCTTAATTAAAGGGTCGTGTACAGACCTTGCAGTTTTTAAGCTTGGATGTGGGAGCAGTACTAATACTAGAGCAGAAATTTTAGCACTCTAGGCATCATTACGGGTCTCCAAAGATATTGGGCTGCCTTACCTACATATCTTTGGCGACTCCTCGGTGATTATAAATTGGGCAAAAGGGGAATCCACCCTTCACATGGTGAACCTTGAGGCTTGGTGCTACAACACCATATTTTATCCTCATTCGCTTCGGTGGATTTCAGTCATGTCTATAGGGAACATAACAAGAGGGAAGACATCTTCTCCATGGAGGGTTTGTGTATGGCTCCTGGTCATCTCTTACTTACCGAATCTTATGATGATGAGTTTATTGGGGAAGTCTCAATCCAACTTTTTTAGAATTTGCTCATTCTATTTCAGATATTTATCTCATGGATTTTTTTGAGTTATTTCTGGTTATTCTGAGCAACAGTTACAAGTATTTTGAGAGTCACTTGCCTGCTTTGGATAAGGTGTCTGGGCTCTTGTTATGTTCTTTATGGACATTTCTCTGACGGATGTATATACTACTCACTTATGAGAGGACCTTTTCATGTATTGATAACCAGGTGCTGATAGTATTTTTTCACATCTTGGGTATAGTTATATTTCTGTTTTGAACTACATTGTAATGTAATATTTACTGTCCTGTCTGACCCATTGGGGTATGGATAGTTGTTTGATGTTGTACAAGGTTACCTTTGTTTCATTAGATTATCAAGGAACTGTTTTTTCCAACTGAAAAAAAACTTAAAACCTCAAGTGAACTTAGGACCAAGAATATTAACTTCTGCTTTATCCCATGTGTATATTTAGCTTGTACTTCTTGACTTCATACCTATGTCTGTTTTTTCCCCATGGTGTCCCTATACTTGGTTTGAAAGTAAATTTGTTGCCCATTTTTTAACTTCTACTACAAGTATACTATTTGTACATTCAATTGGTTTCAAATATTCGCAATACTCAAATTGTTTCAAAATACTCTACATAAGAGAGTATATGGTCTGTAAGTAAATAACTATTGCAAAAGTTTGTTAGTCGATTTTTTAATTTACTAGTATAGCTGCTTCATCTGTACTTGTCCTCTCTTGTTCCCACCAATGCAACTGGCATGCAAAACATCCAACTCCAAACTAAAAGATACTGTTCTATCTATTTTTCTTTTCCATGCTATTTGTCCATTTTATACAAGAAGGAACAAAAAAATTACTTTATTTTTCCCGCCCTCCCCTTAATGGCAACAACAAAATAATATATTTATATTATAGTTCATTGTTTTTGTGTTGTGTGCTACTCTGACTAGTTATCATATCATGGTGGGGAGAAGGAATCCATTGTTGCCCAGAGCAATAGCTTCTCTCGGTTAGCAAACAGAACTGGGAATGATGACAAGGTACTTTCTCTCTTATTCATTGATTTAATCTAAGGTTTAGACTCCATCCAACAGAATGTGATCCATCCTTGCTTAACTCAATAACTGATGTTGTTTTTTTTTCCTTGAAGGGTATTCAGAGATAAGAATTTCAAAGACCCACAACAGGGAATGCTCACTCTCTAATGTCTTCATGCCGGGAAAGAATATTAAGTCTCGAGCAAGATGTATGATATTTGCTACTATTGATTCTCTCTCTCTCTTGTTGCTTGCTAGAGTTGCTCTCTACAACTCAATTCCAATCAACGTTTTCCTTAATAGTTAGTAATTCAACTCTAATGTATAAAGCTCTGTGATTTGATGATTTTGATTTTTAATTTTGAGCTGGAAAAGCTCGGCTTTCATACATCCGTGAGCATATTAGGCACACATTTCTCACCATGGCTTGGGAGGTCTACACCCTCTTATAAACTTTAACCATTGCAGTTCAAGTACTGAAATTTATTCTCATAGTGGTTCAAGTTGGGGTACTCCGCAGTTCATATCCCTCTATAGATTGGTACATGGTAAAAATCCAATAGTTCACCTATGTGTGAGCTAATTGTTTTATATGAGCAATGTTCATTGTTGATTGATTCTAACTGTTCCCAATTTGTCCAAATTTTGGGTTGTTTTGTCTCTGCAATGTGATTGAAATTTTGGGTTGTTTTCCTCTTTGCAATGTGATTGAAATTCTCCTTGGTATATATTTGAATGGAATAATTATCTGTAGCCAAAGTCTAATGTCTATATTATTGACTATGTGTTCTCTTCAAATTGTAGGTTAATAGGCTACGCAGAACACTTAGGCATCAGGAGGATGTGCACAGAGCATTGGAAAGAGCCTTCACAAGACCTTTAGTAGTTCTCCCTCGTCTTCCATCATTTCTTCCTCAAAAGGTAAACTTAAAATCTGATGAACACAACAAGCTTTAGTAGGTGATTAAAATCATTGAATGAATGCCTTGAAGATCTAGTTTGCAAGCATAATGTTTTAGTGAAAAGTTAGCATTTAGAATTGTGGATGAAACAAGATGGGAATATCTTTCGCTTCACTTATTCCTGTATGAGAGTTTTAGAATCCTATTCATAATTCTTAAATCATATCCATATTCTTGTCTTCAAATGATGGATTGCTTTCCCTCTCGTAAGGGAATCACATATAAAAAAAATTCTATAGAAAAACCTACAATGGATTGATAGGTGGAACTATTTGTAAGGGATGACTTTCTGCTCTAATTATAGGCCTTCAGAAATATAAAGTGTGAGCTATTAAATTTCTCAAAATGGTTTTGTCTGAGTGGAGGTGTCTAGAATCTATTATACTGAAATATATTTGACAGATATGCTTTCTTGCTGGCCTCTTCAGACAAAGCAGCTTCTTGTAGAAGTAGCTCTGCTTGAGGAAGAAGTTGTTCACCTAGACGAACAAATTGTACACATGAGACAAGGTATGTATCAGAATGAAGAGCATGCCTCATCATCCACAAAGCAGAAGGAACCTCTTGGAAATGCTGAACAATTGAAGGAAAATAGAGTATTGCGTAGGTCTCCCTCATCAAGAGATTTATCTGATCATGTTAGGAAACAAGGAAAACAAGATTCTTTTGTAGGAAGTCTGCCTCATTCCATGAAAGGGATTTCACTGGATAGGAATCTTAGAACACTAAATAGAGTCCCCAAAACACATGATAGGGCTTTGGAAACTGGATATTTTCATAGAAGACAACTGTCTATGGGCTCTATACCAAACACCTAGAGCCTCTTCTTTCTATCCTAGGCTATGAATGGTAGCCTTCATTTTTATAGGGTGCTTGAAGAAACAAAGGCATTAGAACTCTCAACAGAGAAAAGGAAATCAAGGATACCAGTTGTTAGCCATGAGAAAGAGAACCAGTTGCATTTGAAAGCTAAGAACCTACATGCTTTGCCTCCAATCCCAAAAGGAAAGACCGGAGCTCAAAAACAAAGCTCACTCATTCGTACAGATCTTATGGAGACACAACCCCTAACACCAAAGAAAAAGGTAGCAAATTTGGAATCCTGTATGATATCAAAAGACTTGCTTAAAGAACATACATTTTTTTATGTGCACCTGCACTTTAAGAATATTATATGAGTATTCATTTCAAGTTGTAAATAACATACAATTTTTTATGTGCACCTGCACTTTAAGAATATTATATGAGTATATATTGATTCAATTATTTATGATATTATGACATCTACCAGACACAACATACTCCAGTGATTACTCATTTTGGACCAACGAAACTACCATCTCTAAATATTTTTGAAGATGGGAAAAGTACACAACAAAATAAGCTTTCTGAAGATATTGTAAAGTGCTTGATGAGTATGTTTTTGAAGCTAACAAGGCCATCGTTGGAAACCAATAAGGAGACACCATCAATAGCTTCACGGTCAACTTTTTCAAGTGTAAGCCCAAAAATCTATGGCTCGAGAAGCACTTTAAACTGTAAAATACCTATGGAATATTAAGAAGAAATAGATTTCAAAGATCCTTATGGTGTTTGCTCTGAATCAATTCTGAGAGATATTGGTCCATACAAAAAATTCCATGATATCTCTGTAGTCTCATTTGACTTGGATCGGCTCCCAAGCTATGCTTCTTTATTCAGAAGATTGAGGTTTGTTTGTCACTTTATTGGAATACCAATAAACATCTCTTAAATGCTATTCGGCCAAATCGTTCACCTGTACTGATTCCTTTACTGTAAACAATCTAGATTATTTGTGTTGATCATTGAAAGGTCAATTAGAAGCCCTTACAAGGTTTCCATTCTCATTTAGTCATTTTTAGGTTTGGCCTAATTTATAAGTCTCTATTTTTCAAATTTCTTGTGATCAAACTATGTTCTGGAGATGTAAAGGGCTTGACATATTAGCAAAAGCTAGCCTTTTGGATCAACATTTACAATGCCTGCATGATGCATGTATGATGGTAACATAACCCCTAATTTACATCTATAGCTTCTTTTTATTGCCATCACAACAAACTCATTAATGGGCTCTCCTAGTTTTTGTCTATTGCTTTCTAAACAGCTGATCTTCACGTTAGGATGCATCTTCTTGTGACTAATACAAATTTAACTTTTACACTTGAGAAACTTTAGGCCTTCGTTGAACATGGAATACCAAGCACCCCTCAGAAGGTTGTTTAACTCATGCACGAGGTATGACAGCCAAAAATGAAGAATGCAATCAATTGACTTTATTACTCGTTTCCTATAGTAGTAGCTTCCTATATCAGAGGGTGAACATTGAAGGAACCTTTTATAACTTATATAATGATAGGTTACCTTGCTTCTGCAATGGAAATAAGATTATGAAATAATTTGTAGAATTTCATATTGCCACTCTTTTGCAGTCATTTAATTTCTATGAATATCGTGATGGGAGGGTTACACGCAGTCCTTAATGTTGGAGGGAAGTTGATGAATGCATTCGCTATTGAACATTTCATACTTCGACCACCCTTTCACTCAAAAGATGTAAGTTTGTTTATGTAATAATTTCCCATTTCAGAAAAGACATTTTAAATTCTTCCAGTTATGTATCTAACTGACCTTCCCAAGTTGATTGAATGCTAGGCCTATTGGAAAAATGGAAAATCTAAAGAGGAGGCTATGATGCGGATTGTTTATGGTTTGGAGTGATCTGAACCATTGATTACCTTTGCATTGTGTTGTGGTAGTTGGTCTTCTCCTGCTGTAAGTAGTAGCTCTGCACCTAGGCTTATGTGTTGCGAATAAATCTACCTATTAGTTCTGGAAATGAGTGTAAAAGAAAATGCATGGTGTTCTACTTGAGCCCTAAGCTTTGCAGCTCAAAATTAAAATCAAATTAAAAGGAAACATATAAAGAAAAATAGTTGTCTAACTTGCATGGAAATGGATATGGGTTTGCTAGACTCTTTGAAAAGTGAATATCTAAATGTGCAAAAATGGAACTTAGGATGCTTCACATTTGAAATTGCTGCAACTTGGTCAATCGATGGAATTCTTATGTGTTTGCCAATGATGTTGTTTTTCTTATTAATAGGTTGTGTTAGTTAGGCGATGATAGATACTGGACTACCTATTTCTCTCTTCTTTGGATTAGTACTTGGGGTTTGTATTTTGCTCTCTTTATCTTTGCTTCATGTTAATATTGGAGATTTGTATTTTGCTTTGTTATTTTCATGATAAAACACAATTTTATATCAAGTTTAATTTGTTCTATTTCATCAATGGTTTGTAGTTTCATATCAATACAAAGGAGCTAGACAATGAGGATCTTGCTTTCCTCTATCACATTGAGGCGTGTACCTCAGTTGAGGATCTGAGCTTGCCTCTGGTTCAGGAATTCCAGAAGCATCTGCTCAAAACATTCTTCAATGGACATTAGGTTCACAATGAAAGTGCCCGCCATCAACAGAGTAGGAATAGAAAAATAAACTGCATTACTGTAACAACCATTTATGGGTCCATTAGGTAGTTCTTTTGACTCAGGTTCTTTCTTTTTTTGTTTTCTAGAGATATATAATTAATTGTAGACTAAGCTTGCCTCTGGTTCAGGAATTCCAGAAGCATCTGATCAAAACCATCTTCAATGGACATTAGGTTCACAATGAAAGTGTTATCCATCATCAAAGCAGGAACAGAAAAATAAACCTATATTATTGTTACAGCAGAAATCTTTGGTGTTGAGTACACAGTTAGGTTCAGTTCAGTTCAATGATATGTCAGCCCTATGCAATGTTCATCAATTTCTCAAGCTTTTCATGCATCAGTGCCTACTCCAACCCTTCCAGTTGCTTAGTAGACTTCACAACTGCCACATCTATCAAAGGGAAGTGGTTGCCTTATCCCCTTTTGATCCCTCTGCATATTTGATAGTGATTCCTGCAATTTCATATATCCTTGAAAGAGTTTCACAGTAAGTTTCCAATTTAATCCTTTAGAGAGTTAGACAACTTTATCTGGCACAATAGAAGATGATGAAAGAGATCCAACCAAGTCGTACAGGTGGTTATTGTATTCCACTGCTACTTGATATGCAGGTTGTGATGCAGATACTTGGAAACCTCTTGATGGAAGGCAGAAGCAACGAGTACAGAAGGTTGGGCAGTGACAATGAAAGAGATCCGACCAATTCGTACAGGTGGTGATTGTATTCTACTACTACTTGATATGCAGGTTGTGATGTAGATACTTGGCACACTTCTTGATGGAAGGCAGAAACAACGATTACAGAAGGTTGGGCAATGGAGGATGGAGCTACTGCTGATCCTAATGAAGTGAGCCAGTGTTATGGTGTTTATACTTCATACAGGAAGCAAAGGAAATCATTATACTCTTAAAGGAAGCAAAGGAGATCAAGCTATATACATCAAGTGCCAGAGGTTCAGCAGGGTTGGGCTAGGATCAAGCTATGAACTAGTACATGAAGGTTGGGCATTGGAGTTACTGTTGATCCTAGTTAAGTGAGCTAGGATCAACTAGTACTGGAAGGTTTCCATTGGAGTAACTTTTGATCCTAGTGAAGTGAGCCAGAAATATGATGTTTATACTTCATACATGAGATCAAACTATAATACATCAATGGGTGCATTTGAAGAACAATAAGGTTTGGGAATTCGAGTATTATGATTTTATCGAGGGAGAGATCCAGCAGGATGGTTGACCCTCCTTTTCACCGGCATTTGCATAATGCTATGTAATGTTGTGTAATGCTTAGTAACATCAACTTTTTTGTAAAGCATCACTATTGAAGTTCATGAGTTCTAACAGGTAAAACAGTTTTCTCTCTGGGTAAACAAAAAATTATCCCTCCTATTTACCGGAATTTGCATAATGCTTAGTAACATGAACATGTTGTAAAGCGTCACTCGTGAAGCTCATGAGTTCTAACAGTTAAAACAGTTTTCTCTGTAGGTAAACAGAAAATTATCCCTCCTGTTTACCGGCATTTGCATAATGCTTAGTAACATGAACTTTTAGTAAAGCATCACTCGTGAAGTTCATGAGTTCTAACATTTAAAACATTTTTCTCTTTGGGTAAACAGAAAATTATAAATTTCTGAAATATGAAATGGTGAAGAATTTTTGGTAGAGGAGCATCAATCAATGTAGCTTTTCATTATAAAGCACCTAGTATGCTTTTATTTTGACTTTACTTTATGTTGTGCACAAATTTTCAGTAACATTTAAATTATCTAGATTGGTTGCTTTGTAAATTGTATCTTAGAAGTGGCTTCAAAGATTTATGTTCATGACAAATTCTAGTATCAAAGAAGAGACATAATACTAAATGTGTTAGCTGGAAATTTAAATTAATAAATGTGTTTGCTGGAAATTTAAATGATGAAGATTGGTTGCTTTGTAAATTGTATCTCAGACGTGGAAAGGCTTCTAAGATTTTTGTTGATGACAAATCCACGTTATCTGCATTTTTTTATTTAAACAAACTAACAAACACGGTTAATTTGCTCACATTATTTTAAATTCTTTCAAATTTATTAAATAGCATAATTAATGGCACAAAACAGCATAAAACAAGATTTTGTGTGCTTATTACATAAAGCACAAATGCTTTTTTAAGAATGTGTGCTTATATAGCATAAAACACTTATATAGCATTAAAACAAGATTCAATGGCATATAACATGATTTTAAAAATATATACCATTAATAACTTATTAGTGGATATCTCAAATGGTTCTTGACGAATGAAGAAACTATCACCTAAAAGAATTTGTGTCTTGTATTTAAGTTAAAAGAATTTGTGTGCTTATATTTAAGTTTTGACTGGAAGTTGATTTTCCAATATAGTAAATAGGCTGAAAGAATGTGTACTTATATTTAAGTTTCAACTATAAGTTACAATATAGTGACTAGGCTCAAGTTGGGTCAAACTTAAACATAATTGATATTTGCTTCTTCTTTTTTTACATGAAATATAATCTAAAACTAGAGGAGATAGGCTATTTAAGAACTGGGTCAAACTTAAAGTTAATTAACATGATGTTTTTTTTTCCATATTAAAACATGAAATATGATCTAAAACTAGAGAATAGCTTTTTTTTAAAATTTTATTTATTTATTTATTCAAACATGAAATATAATCTAAAACTAGAGGAAAGGGGAAGCTAGATCTAAAACTAGAACCAAAGGAGATAGGCTATTTAGGAGCTCTTAGAAAAGCTGGGTCAAACTTAAAATTAATTGACATGTTGTTGTTGTTGTTTTTTTTAAATTTATTTATATTAAAACATAATATAATCTAAAACGAGAGGAGAATTTTTTTTTCTTATTAAAACATGAAATATAATCCAGAGGAGAGTAGAAGCTAGAGGCAATTCAATTGCCCATTTGATTAGCCCAGTTGAGGAGCACATTGAGTAGCGTACAGTTTATTAGTCCCGTTGAAATAGAGCACGCAGCACCCATCCCATTCGTCGATTAGCCAATATGATTAGACATAAAAGGAATGCAAAAAATTTACAATGACTCTTGTATATTTTGAAGTTACAATTTTTTAAAGTTGGTTCAAATCGTTATTACAAGTTAGTTGTTTGTCCACATCAGATCATTGTATGGGTTACAGACATTTATATCAAGCTTATTCAAATTGTTATTACAAGTTAGTTGTTTGTCCAAATTACATCATTGTTTGGATTGCACACATTTATATAAGGTTGGTGAATTTGTTCATACACACATTTATATCATGCACCTGAATTTGTTATTACAAGACATTTTAAATTCTTCCACTTATGTATCTAACTGACCTTCCCAAGTTGATTGAATGCTAGGCCTATTGGAAAAATGGAAAATCTGAAGAGGAGACTATGATGCAAAGTGTTTATGGTTTAGAGTGGTCTGAACCATTGATTACCTTTGCATTGTGTTGTGAAAGTTGGTCTTCTGCTGCTGTAAGTAGTAGATCTGCACCTGGGCTTATGTGTTGCAAATAAATCTGCCTATTAGTTATGGAAATGAGTGTAAAAGAAAATGCATGGTGTTCTGCTTGAGCCCTAAGCTTTGTAGCTCAAAATTAAAATCAAATTAAAAGGCAACATATAAAGAAAAATAGCTGTCTACCTTGCATGGAAATGGATATGGGTTTGCTAGACTCTTTGAAAAGTCAATATCTAAATGTGCAAAAATGGCATATTTATAGACATAGAAATTTCAAATCTCTGCATTTTTATGCTCGAAATTGTTCTCATAAACTCAGAAATGCAGACTGCTATGAAGAACTTAAATTGTATGTGTTTTTGGATTGGGGGGAGGGGCTATTTTATAGGGTAAAAGGGCCATGCACATAGCAAATTTTAATTTTAATTTTATGCTTTTTTTAAAATATGTATTTTTTGGGTATCTGCTGGCTGGACATGTTTGACAAGCCAGAAACAGATCTTGAGTGTGTCCTTCTGGAAATGTATCTGGGTCAGATCTGGATCCAGATCCACATAAACATTATTCTTCGATCTGATCCAGTAACATAGATGGTGGTACCCCACACACACTGCATGCACATAAAGTTAAATTGTTGTTGGGCTTGGTACTTGCAGAGTGATAGAATTATATTGTGGAAGTGCCCTTAACAAGAGGATGTTTGATTCGCATAGGGAGTTTCAACATGCAAGAGTTCACCTTTCATCTTGTGCTAATGTAAATTTTGATGTACTTCAGTGAAGCTTCTATATCAGTCATTTTTTTTGCGAATCAAGAATGCAATTGCTGTCCATGCTGAGCCACCAGTGAAGAAGATCAGTTTATTAACAATGAACATTATACATATTTAACAATTTCACGTGCTTGTTATAAACACATTTAAAAGGTATGATTAAGAAGGCTCATATTTGTGGAGTTGTTGAAGTTTATACCATAAGAAAATGCATGTCTTCTTGAGGGTGATCTTTGCATAGACAATCATATCATATAATGAAATCTGAAAGCTGATATTTGTTTTTGTCCTATACTCGGGTAAAATAAGTTAAGGTGAAAAGTGTAGACATAGATATGGTGACGTAAGCACATATGAGTATAGCCATAGTTTGTAGCGTATCCACTATATGGTTAGAAATTAGTAGTTTTAAGAACATTGTATTGGACATGATTTGGGTAGGAACTAAGAAAACAAGTTGATTAATATGGAGTAAAGAAAAATGGGACCTAGTTGTTTTATTTTTTGGTGGTTAAGTTGGTTGTGGTTTATTGCCTTTCTAAGAACCAGTTCCTCCGATATCTTTCTCATTTTGAGATGAGGCACCATGTCTTTTGATCTATGCATATCCTACATGTTGTCTCGATTGTAGTTTCGATTAGACATAGGGATTGCAACTGGATTCAACATAAATTTCTATGGGTAGAAAAACTTTTCGGGTACTACTAAACTCTCACTATCAGTGCCACGATCATCCATACTACCATATTCTCAATTGGTTTTGGCCTAGAATCATAATCTTCGCTTTCTTTGTTGTACAAGAGGTCATCAACCCTTGCTTGAGTTTCAAGACCACAGTGCACCATATATTGTTTCTGACATTTTCGTCCTCCATAGTAAGATCGGAAACCCTTCTTTATGACCAGGTGGCTTTTCCTGGAATAGCGTTGGGATCTCCATTAATTATCGTTTGCAACAAGTGACCTCTCTCAATATTGGCACAGAATATATATTTATTCTCCATTTTTTTTGGGCTCACTTCAATGTTACACTTTTTTTTCTCGCTTACCCGCTAACAACTACCTTAACGGCATATTATTGCACCTTCCTTGGGGCAATTGCTAGTTTTAAATACTATCATTGTTTTAAGTGGCATTTTCCTTAATGAGTTTTAGCTAAGACATGGTGTCTTTATGTCAACCTCGCTTAAGACACATGTGGTTTTGACTAGAGTATGACACAATCTTAGGAAACCACTTTTCTCCCATGTTGTTTATCTTGTATTTGTAAATTAGGTACATAGTCATAACCACACTCCCAATGGGGGAGAGACTAGCTTTTATGAGTAGGATAGAATAGGGTGTATTGCCTTTAATTTTGAGAGTATATGTTACAAAGTGTTTTTGGATTTTCTCTATCCTTCTCCATGATTATCTAGAGATGCTACAACCCCAAACTTCACATCTATATAAGATAATAGGAGTCTGTGTAGAGTTTCAAAGATAAATTTCTTCTTATCCAAAATCCAAAGGTCTATTGATTTACAACTATTTTGAATTCCATAATAAGTTTCTCACCCTCCAAAGATCATTTTCTCAATGCCATGAAAATTGATTCCAATATATTTGTATGAAGTCACTTCCTCCAAGTTGTTTCCATACATGAAATAAACATAGGACTGTAATCTTTTGGGATTTGATTATCAAAAGTTATAACCTTTTTTTTGTCAATGTTAACACTTATACAAATTCTTAATATTTTTTAGTTACTTGTTGAGATCATAGGGGTTCGTTTCCATAAAAACAATATCATCACTATAAAGAATAAGGATGATGACTATAAAAACCAAACACGACTTGTGTATGCCAAACAACCTTCAAAATTCTTAAACTTAATAGAAACCTTTGCAATAAATCTTCACAAGTCCAGTGCAATGGAAGCTCATGAAACATACTTAACCTGAAAGCACATTAAAGTACCCCTCCAATCCTAGTGTTATTAATTGGAATTAACTGAAAGCATTAAACCTTGATGAGCCAACTTCCAGTAAATGTCTTAGAACATTGTATTCGATTACCTTTGGCATTGATTGAAAGCATTAATCCTTAACGATTTTGAACAACTGCTAATGAATCTCTTGGAACAACGTAGCTTTTTGCCAGCGGCATTAACTGGAAGCATTGAATCCTAATGAGCCAATTTCCACATGTCCTGAAACACCGTAGCTGATTTCCATTGGCATTAATTGAAAGCATTAAGTCATGATGAGCCTGGTGCTCTGGTGAATGTCTTGGAGCATTGTAGTCGATTGCGAGCAAATTCCTTGGAACACAAACCACTGAACAAGTGTACAAGAAGAATTGAAGCACACAAATCATAAGGGTTTTTTTATAATGCCGACAACAATAACATCTAAATTCGTCATTTCATTATCCGACAATAGAATTGACCAATTATATATTGTAAAAATAGACTTTTATAATGATTCCTCCCCTAGCTCTAATGCCAAACATAGGAATGTTGTTTAATGTTAGAAATTGCGTTAAAGTGTAACATTTTTTGCTACTCAAAATCAAAATTATTATGTTGAAAGTTGTATATATCTTAGAATTTTATGGTGGACTATCATCTATGCTTTTTCATCTATGGACGAGAATGAGACAAGTGCACTATTTCACTTTGTGGTAATTGGAAAAAAAATAGCTCATGTGATAACTGAACTTAATGGCATGGAATATGTGGTCCATGTGACAACAGCACACATAGAAATTGAGAGAGAAGACATTGTTACACACAATATCAATCTATTAACTATTGCAAATGTGATATATACAAATGATATCTTCAATAAATAGGGATGAGAGAATTGTTATTAGATCTAAAAATTTCTAAATATAGTTGAGATAGGTTGAGATAATATCTCAACCACACACCAAACTAGGAAAGAATCTCTCATCTATCAACAAATCAACATAGAAGATAAACATTATCTCTAACATCATCCCTTAATGTTTATCTCGAATTTACTTGTAGAGTAGTCTTGATCTTCATGAGGCTTTCTTCACTTTGAATTTCTCCTGTACCTTTCTTTGCATAAAATAGCTTGGTGGCGTCCATATAAAAATAAACCATCTATCGGAATACATGGGTCCTCAGCTGTTGTAAACGTCGGTTCTCGAGAAATCCTTTTCAGCTACATGGTTCATCAATGTTATATAGAACTTGGTCCTCCATATGCTGAGAATGTTTCATCTCAACTTTTTCTTTTATCACATTAAGCTAGAGCTTGATCCACATCCACTCTATGTATAAGAGGGATAAGATTTCTCGCACCACATGTATGCCTAAACAAACTAGGGAAATCAACTTGACAATGGCTAAGCTTTACAACTTGGACCAAAAACTCTTCTAGGGTGTCGTGTACAACCGAGCATACACCCCCTTCATTACATACTGATATTTCAGGTACAACAAGCATTTTAAATGCTTTTATAAATAGCCAATTATTTATAAATTTGACCAAGACACATAACCCTTTTAGAACACTAAGGAAATTCCAAACAGTGTAACTATGCAATAATTCAACCAAATAGAAATATGACACAAAAATTAAAGATGATAGAAAACAACCACATCCTAATGTATATCACCGTGAAGCACTGTAAGGTTTTTGGAAGTCCAAGTTTCCCACTGCTACGCCCATGCACTTAACAAATTTTCCATCTCACAACAAGGTGTCTCCATGTGAATGCAAACACAGCAAAGGAAGGCACAAAATGCAGAAACGAGATTCATTGTGCTCTCGCCAACATAAGCCACAACAACGAAGTGCATTTTCTGCAAATATTTTATTTACAACTTTATTACCACCCAACTCAGCAAAAATAAACTGCAGCCTACCTGGTTCTGGAAATTTCTCTTGAAGACGCTTTATAGCTGGGACAAATAAATGAATCAGTGAATAAACCCACAAATTAGACAATTCTCTAGCTACTCCAATCCAGTTCATAAACCCCGTGGGTAATGAAGATTAGTATATTCGCCAAGCTAAAGTCACTCTTGTCTTTATTAGGTAATCAATCATTATTCTTCCATCCAACACGACCTCAAGCAGACGCATGGTACTTCTCAGAAATTTATCACACTATGGCTTCTCCGTAGAAGCTTCACTCAACATGGGTTCAGAGTCTCTTTCAGCTTCAGTAATAGTAATATTGTCTCACGACCAAACATCAACCTCCTTTAGCATGTAGGGTGGCTTCTCAACCACACAGATCTCTTCACGCTAGATTCAATCCCCTAGTAGTTGGCAATGGAAAATTAAAAAAATGGTTCACCACTCATGCAACAATGATTTGCTCCAAAAAAAAAAATTCTTGGCAGCTGAACAACTCCTCCTTACGCCTCTTCCTCTAGCAACGTTCAGAAAATAATAATATTTAGATATGGGCGTCTCCCTCCGTGGCAAGGATTGGGCGTCAACGATCTCCTTGGAATTGATGGTGAGTATCCGATTTGGATCAGTGATATACTTCATACTGCAGCGTTTAGTTTGGATAGTGATCAGATGGTGGAAGCAGCGATTTGGGCAGCGTGAACTCTAAGCAACGACATCTCCTCCTTTAAATTTAGATGGCGGGAGTGGTTCCTTTCTATCAAATGACAGGATCTTCAGTCCTAGGAGGATCCTCACTCGGACAACAAACAACACAAACACAAACATTTTCACACAGATTAAGCAATGCTCCTCTCTCATAGTCCCAAGCACTCTCGTGAAGGAGTCATGCTGAGTCCAGCTTTGATACCAAAATAGAAATTGAGAGAAAATACATCGTTACACAATATAAATCTATTAGCTATGGTAAATGTGATATGTACAAATGATAGTCTTCAATATATAGAGTTGAGAGAATTGTTATTATATCTAACAGTTTCTAAATATCGTTGAGATAAATTCTCCATTGCGTTGAGAGGCGTTCTACAACTCAATACGAGGAAGATCTTGTAATGTTTGTTACTAACAAAATAATAAAAAAATAAAAATTTTAATTATCGGCCAAAACAAATGTGGGCCACAAAAACAACATAATATGAGGGATATGTTGTAATGTTCGTACCTAAAAAACAATAAAGAATTAAATATTTAATTATTAGCCAAAAATAAGGTGGATTAAAAAAACAACACAATATGGAGAAGATGTTGTAATGTTCCTACCTAACAAAATAATAAAAAATAAAAAATTGAATTATCCTAAAAAACAATGTTGTCATTGCACATGATTTTAAAACCATGTGCATTGGCTCCTAAACAACCTATGCTAACCATGTGCCCTAAACAACCCATGGTTTTAGGAGGGCCTTGCACATGGTTTTAAAACCATGTATGGGGAAGATGTTGTAATGTGGTTCCTAACAAAATAAAAAATAATAAAAATATTATATGTCGGCCATAAATTATATTAAATATTAATAATAAAAATATTATATGTCCACGTTAAATAAAAAGTTGTTTCTTTTAGTTTGAATAAAATCAATGGCTATATATAGGTCACACCAAAGTTGATAGAGGTTTTCTCCTCAAAAGATTTGATCCCTCTCAGGGCTTGATAGAGCCTAGGATTTGGATCTATGGTACTTTATCAACAACTCAACACACAAGATAAACATTATCTCTAACAGGAACTTCATCTAGCATCTAGAAGTCCAGCTAATGTGCATAACGTTTAGTCAAACTACATTTTACAAATGGAAGTTGAAGTAATGTGTAGTAAGTGTGACTCTGGAACTCCTAATAAACTCTTTTGAACTCATTATAAATTCCTCTTAATTCATGTGATAACTATACTTAGTGACATGATAATGTACACCTCATCTGAGAGTAAAACTCTATCTGTGAGTTTAGTGAATGTAGTCAATTTTTGAAAAATATATATCTGTATATTCAAAACATTTAATCTATATTATATTAATATAATTGTTGCTAGTTAATATTTAAGCTTCACATATTTTTGGGTTTCATGATAAGCGGTTCCTTCCAGTTGGTTGTTGTGTGTGGCGCACACCGTTGATGCAATGAACGTATCGTGTTATTTAGATTACCTTTCGACTTTTCCTCACAAAACTTTCCTGTTTACACTCACCACATAAGCCGTGTTTAGTTTATAATTGTTGACTTCTTTAATTTGTTTCTCTTTATAAAACATTATTTACTCTTCATTCTACTCAATCGTGACAACCGAAGCTACCTAACCGTCTCTCTAGAAAATAACTCATCGCCAGCTCAGCAATCGAACTGCCCATGATCCCATCACTTTCATAGAAAGCAAAGTAATTGCAGACAACTTGCCATATCGCTGCCCAGCCTGCCCCTGATGCAGACATCAACACATCCCGCTGCTGCCCGTGATGCAGACGTCAATAGATTCCCGCTGCTCGGAGTCAAGACATCCGTTGGGTATGAAGTTGACGCAGATTTCTGATTCAGCGGTCTTCGGGATCACTGTTATTAATATAAATCTCTCATAAGATGGATAGTCAATTAATAAAATACATTACAGGTCGAATAATCATATGGGACAATTTTATTTTAAATAACATGAAATTAAAATCAAATAGACGACAGACACTAGCTCGCTCATATGTTATTATGTTTAATTTTTTTAATATTGAATTTAATACATAATCTATGAATACTTTATTATAACATCTGTAAATATTAAAAATTAATTAAAATAACAATCAAAATGAGTTTGACTATAAACAATTACAATATACTCTCGGCATAATAAAAAAAATGAGAATAAACCTTGTATATTTGTAGTAGGACAAGTGGTGCCTTGTCAAACACGTCGCGGTTGAATTAAGAAAACGGCTAACCACGGAAAATCCATGCCCCGGTTTAACTTTTTACCTCGATGCCCCGGTCAATACGCCAATTTGTATGACTTTCAAACTTCTCGTGTGGCCGGTCCATAGATTCCGCTTCTCTTCACATGTACAAACATAATTGTTTAACTGTATTTTCCAACCAATATCCCGACCTTCTCGCTTATTCCATACATTGTCGAACACGTGGTGGTCTTAGTGAATTGCATCGACTGAAATTTCAAAATACAGATGATAAGCTTCCAGAAGTTTGTTGACAATTACATAAAGAGACGCTTTATTTTAGCTGTCAATCTACATCACGGAACTTTCCCACAGTTATCCCAGAGTCTGGACTTTTCAACTTACTCTGCACCCTTCGAAGAATTTGCTGTATTTATGGACACTTAGCATAGCTAAAAACAGAACTCAATTAAGGACGTTGCAATTTGGCCAGGAGAAAGACATGGATCAAGTTGTTATTTTGATCATTTTTTGCTCTGTGATCATTGCAATTGCAGTAAGGGCAGATACTGTAACTGGCACAGTTAGTATTAGTGGCTCAAGGAAGCCATATTACTCCTCTCCTACTCATCAGATACATGGTTTATACCATGATCATGATCTCTATGACAGCATGATGGGTGGGAGTGCTACTCTTCAACCCCACCATTTTGTTTTGGAGGAAGATGAAGGAACTCTGGATCAAGGTGGACTGGCACCATCCATGGACGCTCACTATAGAAGAGACGTGGAGGCTCTATTGTCATTCCGAAAGGCGATCAAATTCGATCCACACGGATTTCTGGCCAACTGGACATCTGAAAACTCAGAGAAGGTATGTTCTTGGAATGGTATTGTGTGCGCAAATCGAACTAAAAGAGTAGTGTCTATAAGGCTTTCTGGATTAGGACTGGAAGGTAGCCTTTCTTCATCTCTTCGTAGTCTATCGTTTCTGCACACATTGGATCTTTCTGATAATAATTTGACAGGAATAATTCCACCAGAGATTGGGCAGCTTCCAGCACTGGGAATACTTGACCTCAGCTATAATCTGTTGGGAGGTTATATTCCAAAAGCTTTGTGTAACTGCACAGGCCTTCAATGGATCAGACTTTCAGGGAACAGCTTGAGAGGGACTATACCGACAGAATTTGGTCGTCTAGCCAAGTTGGAACATCTCCGCTTGGTTGGCAATAATCTGAGTGGAAGTATTCCATCTTCTCTGAGCAACTGCACATCTCTCATAGGGTTGTCCATTGCAGAGAATAATCTCACTGGTCCAATCCCTTCCGTTTTGAGTTTGATGAGGAGTTTGTCTTATGTTATCTTTGATAACAACTCACTAACAGGCAACATTCCGCCAGCTCTGAGCAACTGCACGTCTCTCCAGTTTTTGTCTTGTGGATACAACAATCTCACTGGTACAATCCCTCCAGCGTTGGGTTTGATAAGAAATTTATCTATTCTATACTTTCCAGGCAACTCACTCACTGGTCACATCCCTTCCTCCCTAGGCAATTGCTCTGAGCTATGGTATATCGCTTTGTCTCACAACAACTTGACTGGAAGAATTCCGGCTGAACTGGGGTTCCTGCAGAAATTAGAGTACTTGTATCTAATGTCCAACAAGTTGGAGAAGACCATTCCTCCATCTCTGGGAAACTGCTCTTCCCTTATGGTTTTATATTTGGGGGACAACCCGGCATTGTCAGGCAGCATACCAGGTGAATTGGGCAATTTGAAAGAACTTGTTGCACTATCTATTTACGGCCCAGGTAATGTTTCAGGCTCTATCCCTCATGAAATAGGAAATTGCAGCCAACTCGAGTGGCTTGATTTAGGAGCCAACATAATTGAGGGCTCGCTGCCAACGACGATTACCAATTTAAGTCAACTTCAATTACTGAATCTTGCTACAAACAAGCTAACGGGTAACATACCTAAGGGCATTACCAATTGGAGCAAGCTTGAACGCCTTTCTCTCGAGGAGAACAATTTCATAGGTACAATTCCTGAAGGTATTGTCAATTTGACCAACCTTAAAAAACTTTACCTCAATAGTAACAATCTTGCAGGGACAATCCCTAAGGGCATTGCCAATTTGAGCCAGCTTGAACGCCTTTACCTTGACACCAACAAGCTCAATGGTACAATTCCAGAGGGCATTGTCAATTTGAGCAAGCTTGAACATCTTTATCTTAATACTAACAATCTCACAGGTACAATTCCTAAGCTTATGGGAGAATGTATTGCCCTAAAGGAGTTGGATTTGTCCAACAACAAGTTGAATGGAAGCATCCCTGAATCTTTGGGCAATTGCAAGTTTATGAAGATTTTGATATTGAGTAACAACTCATTATCGGGAAGAATACCACCAAGTTTAAATAGATGTACTTCTTTACAAAGATTGAAGGTGTCCAACAATGAACTCAATGGAACTATGGACATGATATTTCCAACATCTATGGAAGTTTTTTCAGCTTATTCTAATAATTTCTTTGGCCCTCTCCCTTCATCTTTAGCAAATTGCACCAAACTCCAGTTGTTGGATTTAAGGGATAATGGTTTTACAGGGGAGCTTCCTAAGCAACTCGCATCTTTTGAAGAGTTAAGAGTGTTAAGCATGGGTTATAATAAACTCCATGGCACTATTCCACAATGGATCGCAAATCTCATCAAGTTACAGGTGTTGGATCTATCCAACAATAAATTTATTGGAAGAATACCATCCAATCTTTCGAGACTTGAAGGATTCAAAAAGGGTGGGTCTTCCCAACTCAATGGTGATACATTATATGAGGATGTGAGGATTGCCATCAAAGGAGATGAATATACTTTGACCTATGTACTTGCAACAAACACAATAGTTGACTTGTCTAACAATAATCTTAATGAGGAAATACCTTCAAGCATAGGATCTCTAAGTAGCTTGCGGTTGCTAAATTTATCTGGGAACCAACTGGAAAGGAAAATCCCTGCATCTCTTGGTGGAATTTCTACTTTGGAGCAATTAGACTTGTCCAAAAATAATTTGAGTGGAGGAATTCCACAAAACCTTTCTGACTTAACCATGTTGGCATATTTGAATGTTTCATTCAATGAACTATGTGGGTCAATCCCAAAAGGAACACAATTTGACACTTTTAATGCAACTTCATTTCAACATAACAATTGCTTGTGCGGTTTTCCTTTACAAACATGCAAAGGAAATGAAAACCATACAAGAGAAGTGACTACCAGGGAAAGAGAAAGCCATACCAGAGAAGTGATTATTAGGGAAAGAGGATGGATAAGTTATGTGGATGAAAAAGTCTCAATAAATTCTTTGTGGTTGGGATTTGGGTTTGGGTTTGGTGGAGTTATAAGTGTGATAGTTACATGGGATAAAGCTAGACATTGGATGGTGACATCCCCCGAAAAACAACTAATCACATAGCATAAAAGTTTATTTTAAATATGAAAAATATTTACATATTTGTGAATATTTATGTAATATAGATAATTTTACAAGTATTGGCATTTTTATCAAAATTGTATGTAGTATTTTTATATTGGCTTTGTTATAAGTATTGTATGCAACATATGTATATGTAGTGACACTTGTAAAAAATAAATCTTAATATATTGTATATTGCTTCTTATAAAAAAAATATTAAAAAAAAAAACTCAACTATAATGTAAAGGATGATATATTAACATTTAAAAAAAAATATTACCAAAAAAATTCTTAATATATTGAATATTGCTTTATATATTGGATATTACTTTGATGAAAAGAATGTTACCAAAACACTCAACTATAATGTATTGTATTTTTAATTCTTTTTTTTCATAATATATTGTGTATTCTTTCTTATAAAAGAGAATGTTACAAGTGTAATATCTTTTGATAGTGATTTTTTTCTATAAAAAATAACTTTTTTTATTTTTCATATTAAAAAATTAAATACATTTTTTTAAATACTATCAATATCAAATATATATATTTCTTTTTTACATTGCTCTTTAAACACATTTTTCAACTGCTATTAACACATAAAATATATATTTCTTTTTTACATACTTTTTTTTCCAAATATAGCTAAATTCAAAATATTTATACTTCATAAATAGTAAGAAAATGTAAGAAGTTTCTACAGACCACTTTGACAAATATTTTTTCTGAATTATAACAAAAACTGTTTTCCAAAATCAAAAGATCATTCATATGTTGTTCTTCTCCATCCCACTTTTACAAATATTTTACAAAATTGCATAAAAAAAAGCTGCTTTTTTTTTTTCAGATGGAAAGATCCACTGGAAACACAGCAATACTTCCCCACATTCGTGGATGGTAGAGGTGGTAACCGAGAGAATGTGCACAGGTCTTACCAATTGAGCTAACCCTTGGGGCTATAAAAAAAAAAAAAAAAACTGCTTACAAAAAGCAAAATAGCAATCATTTGCAATCCTTCCTTTATTCTCAAAATTTCTAGCTATTATAGTTATTTATCTCAACCTATTAAATCGTTTGATAGCGGCCTATATGACACATCGATTAAACAAACTTTAAACGTAACCATGATGTACTCACATTTTCACCTTTGGGAGATGTTTACCATGTGGATATTTTTATTTTATTTGATAGTTAGTATTAAACCAAGAATTTTGAGATTTTAAAATAAAAGTTATATTTAATGATAATTTGTTTTCAATTGACTTTACAAGTTTTATTTTCAATGTGTTGTACCGTTTCTGCTAGCTAGAAATTAACTTTTATGATGATAGATTGATTCACTATGATTAATGATAAAAAAATAAATCACTATGACAATATATAATAAATATTTTATCATAGTAATAATAACAATAATTTTAAAATTTGTTTTTGAAAAAACATATAAACATGAAATTAACTTTTATAAAGGGATATGCAATTTTGAAGAAGCATAGAGGAGAGAGACATTATTTGTGATGTCCATACTGGCGGTCATAAAAGAGGTCACATCAACACTCTAAAAATTAAATAGTTTAACTACTAGTTAAATAACTTAAATTGATAATTAAATAAATACATAATATCGAAAAGTTGACAAAAATGACTCATAAATTGAGTGGGCTTACAATTGTCCAGAAATTGAGTTTTAATGCCTAGCTATACATGCTTGATAGGCCAGTTTTGATGCTTAGCTATACATGCTTGATAGACCAGCCTCACAAAACATTTTATCACTGTCAAAACCTATATTGTTTTGCTTGAAAGATAGAATCACACCTTAAAACATTCTAGAATAAACCAAAAAACACTACTGCAATATCAAATAAAACCCATCGAATGGCATATGGAGACAACTCTACCAAGTAGCAAGGTCAACATGAATCCAATACCCATCTCCACCTACACAATTAAACAGACCCATTGGCTCTACTTCACCTGCTATACTTATTCACAAACCAACTCTAGTAATGTAATAAATGAGAATCAACCCAACCATTAAATTTATTAAAGGAACAAGGATCAGCATGGTTAAGGATTCAATCTGTAGTGCAATTAATGAAAATCAAACCATTAAAATGATTAAATCAACCATTAAACCGATTAAAAGCACTAGGATCAACCTGGGAGCTTTTTTAGCCATTGGATCACACTGTAAGAAATCATAACCATGCATTTAAAATACAAGTTTGCAATCTGTGTGAATGACACTCACAATTCAAAATTAATAGTGGAATACTACAAATCAACAACAATCTAACTGAATTTACCATTTATGCATTTCACTATTGAAACTGTTTAGTAGATCACTATAAATAGTCCCTCGCATAACATCTTCGGTTCAAGTATTTACATAATATATGTTTTTTTAAATCTTTTTATAAGACAT